>CM047813.1:70103855-70406358 GCA_026214975.1 Gentiana macrophylla | reverse complement strand
ACTATACACATGCACACTCTTCTAAATAAATAAATAAATAATTTACTTCAACTTTGGCGCCACGCCTTAATTCCGCAAATACTTTAGCGCCACTCCCTCCGCCAGTGCCAAAAAAAAAAGTTATGGTTTCTTAAATAAAAAAAAAAATAAAATAAAAAAACCAATTACGGGAACACAAACTGGAAAATACGCAAACAGCAGGATTCAAATTCAAACCCATGGATAGGGCTGAAGTGTCCCATTAGTTACTAGCAAGCTATCAAACACAATGTAAATCATAATCGTATTTTATTTTTAACATTTATAGGAGATAATTGATAAGTTTTTTTTTTTTTTTTTTTTCTCTTTTTCTTTAAGGAACAGGGAGGAAAGGGGATTTTTTTTTTTTTTATAATATGGGGATGCACCCTCAAAAAAAAAAAAATAATAATAATATGGGGATGCACGGTGATGAGAACCGTACCATGATTTTTTCTAGAGGTGTATATAGATACTGATTATCCCAAAACAGAACCGAACTGAGGCCGTTCGATTTGGTTCAGTTAATATTTGGTTTCGGATCAGTTTCGGTTAGTATTACGGTTCATTCAATACATTATCAGTAATCGAACCGGATAAAAAACCAAACCGAAACCTTACAAAATTAAAAGCAGTAACCAAACCATTTATATCTAGCATATCTAAGTAGTTTCCATAGCCAAAATGTTATAAGAATTTTTATATCGTCAACCCAAACACTATAATCAGGTTAACTGAACCTTGAATTGAGGGTTGATGAAGCCTGATCAATCCCAAACATTCTAATTGGGTTAGCCTTAACATCAAATTGATGGTATATCAAGCATGGTCAACCAAAAAAAATTGTAATTCGGTTAATTGAACCTCAAATGTATAGTCGATCAATAATGGGAACGTTAATCACTATAATTGGGTTAGTTGAACTTCAGTTTGAACTTTGATTAATCCTGATCAACCAGAAACACTTTTACCAGGTTAGCGAAACCAAAATTGACGATCGATCAAGCTTGGTCAACAATAATGATCGTAATAGGGTTGACCAACCACAAATTGACAACGGAAGAAGCTTGATCAACCTTAATTATCGTATGTAGGTTTGTTGAACTTCAATTTCAACTTCGATTAAGCTCGATCAACCCAAGACACTTTAATCGGGTTAGCCGAGCATCAAATTATCGGTCGATCAAGATTGATCAACCACAAACACCATAATTGAGTCTTTTTGGACATCAAATTGACGATTGATCAAGCTCGGTCAACCATAAAAATCTAATTGAGTTAATTGAACCTCAAAATGTCGGTTTGTCAAAGCTCGGTGAATCCTAAACACTGTATTGAGGCTAACAAAACATCAAATTGTTGGTTGATCAAGCCCGACCAATCTCAAGGAAGCAAATTAGGGTAATTGAACCTAATTTGATGATCGACCAAGCCTGAGAAACTAGAAGCACTATAATCATGTTAAGAAAACCTTAAATTGATGGTAGATCTATCCTGATCAGCCCTAAACACGGTAATCGGGTTAAGTGAACATCAAATTGACAGTCGATCAAGCCCGATCAACCCTTAACATTGTAATTAGGTTAATTGATGCTCAGATTCATGGTCAATCAAACTCACTCAACCGAAACACTATATATAATCAGCTTAACTGAACATTGAATTGACAGTCGATCAAGCCTAATCAACTCCAAACATCTGTTTTTGAGTTAACATGAACATCAAATTTATGGTAGATCAAGCCTAGTCATCCATAAAGACTTTAATTGGGTTAATCGACCTCAAATTGATGGTGAATCAAGCCCGATCAACCTTATTCATCGTGAATCGGGTTAACTATACTTCAACTTGAACTTTGATTAAGACCGATCAACCACAGACACTCTAATCGGATTAACTAAACCTCAAACTGACAATCGATCAAGCTTTATCCACCACAAACATTGTATTGGGTTAGCTGAATGTCAAATTGACAATCGATCAAGCTAGCTAATCATCCATAAACCACTTTAATGGGGTAATTAAACCTCAAATTGACGGTGCGTCAAACATCGATCAACCCTAAACACTATAACGGGGTTTATTGACTTGATTACCCATTCCAAAGCCGTTTTATAACCACATGAATACCTAAATCGGTTTCTCGGTCCAGAGAGATTTAATGGTGCAACGGTTGTAGAAATGTTATACCAAGTGGCATATATTGTGAGCCTCTAATTTTTTACTCACTTTCACATAATACACTTTTATCGTGTGTGGGATATTAGAAATGAGTGGTTGTAATGTATCTCACTTGATAAAACCTTACTATAACGGTGGTATTTTAAAATTTCACATCGGTCCATTACCCATCCTCATTAGAAAAAATATGAACAAAATCCTCCTAAAATTTAGCACATGTTCCTCTCAAAAAAAAAAAAAAAAAAAAAAAAAACGTCCTTTAAAAAAAAAAAAAAAATTTAGCACACGTTTTATCTTTAAAAAAAACTTCTTCATCCAAATTTGCAAATCCTTCAATCCGATTAATTTTCTTCCAAAACTGAAAGGTTCCATCATCATTATTTTCGTTCAAATCTCAATCCCATCTTTATCTTACGAAACTTTTAGGGTTACATGGGAGATGTGTCGATTCAAACAACATTTCCCCACTTTTTTGTTTGGATTTCTCAGGCGGTTAACAAATTAAATCAGCGTATGAGATCCATCGACAAATGAATTGGTCGTCTATGACCCGGTCATATCTGGGACAGATGGGCAAATCTTGCTATCCCAAGAAGCAGGAGAAAGTCCAGTTGTTACTCTTTTTAAATCAGCAAGTGAAGCAATTCTTTTGGATAATAGCTGCTTAAATCTAACAATGTTTTATTCCATGTCTAAACAGACAAAAAGTTATTGGTATGTATTTTACAAGTTTTAAGCACATCTTTGGTATGTATTACAATTTTACATTTTGGTTAAAAGGGCTTTGAGAGAAAGTTTGGGTATGGTTCTCATAGAGCTCGGTAGTGTTTGTTTCATTTACAATGTGCACATTCCCTCTTTATTATTATTACTGGAAATCAAAAGGATATTGTCCGAATATTCTTTGATTTTATATATCAATGGTGAATTGGAACTCACATGGTAATCTCTTTTCTTAGCATTTTGGAAAGGAAATAATTGCGAAGGAGAATAAAGCCGACCAAGAACATTCAAGTGTAGGAGGGTTATTCTTAGTTGTTTACAAGAGCTTCATGAAGGTAATAATACTGTGTAGCTCTCTTTCTTATACATGTCACTTCACTTTTGAAATAACAACAAAAACATATGTTTGTAGCACTTTTCAAGAGGGCATTTTTTTAAGAGGATGGTCGATTGGTCGTCTCTCAGTTTATTAAGTTCGTAGTCACTTTTTGAGTTGTTCTCAAATTTTGAAAAGTTGTTTGGTCTTGTTATGATGCTAGGTATGCCTTGATAACCATCTTATGTGCGTGTTAGGATTAGGTTCAGTTTGCGCAGTTATGTCTCAGTTTATCAACATGTTTATGGCATGTCTATATAACCTGATATGTATCAAGCCTGTCTGCTCAGATTCAGGTCTGCTAAGTCTTATGAACTGGGTGGAATATGTTGCATCTTTGAACTAGTCAATATGATCTGCTTGATTTGTTTTATCTAACCTTTGTTCTATTTTCTACGATTAGATAGGTCCTGAATGACCAGATAGTATACAGGTCTTATATGCTTTAGTTTAACCTGATATATATCAAATCTGATAACATGTTTCAATCTGTGATATATGATCATTTTAATGTTTGTTTGACATCATGTTTTAGTCCTCTTTGTCCATGCTTTATGGTGCTTGCATAGGACTTTTTTGTAAGTATTATTGGTTCTGTTTAATGAACCGTGTGAATAAAAATTTGAACAGGAATTTTTGGGGGTTGTGTATAAAAGGGTCATTTTTTTGGGGTAGAAGCTTGGTTATATAATTAATGAAGAATTTTTTCATGGATGATTTTTGAATTTGTATTTCTCTGAATAAAGCTGAAGTTGTAGATCTTGGTCATGTGCATGTATCAATGCGGGTGATATGTTGATGCTTTCATCATTTGTCGCCTTTTGGTAGATTTTGTTCCGCCTTTTTTACTCAATAACATTGTGGTAAATAATCAATGGTATGCTTACATACTAATACTTTTGTGGTTGATTTGTTAGAATATGCTTATTACTTTATTCTTTTTCATGCTCATTGCTTACTTCTTCGTGCATCTGGTTGTTAGATATGAAATGGATAATCACTTGTAGCTTTTATCTATATTCCTAAATTTATTTGTAGAATTCTCATATGGGGAGGTGACGTTTCTCATGAGCTTCAGAGACATGATGCTGAATTTTTCGAATACATTAAAATGCAAGGATAGTGGTTGTGGTTCAGGGATAGCGATGCAGCTGAACGTGGATGGATTCAGAGCGAAGGTTTTGGTGGTGGTGTTTCCTGACATTCTTCGTTGCTCAGGTAGTTATTATTTTGTTCATTGTGTCGTTTCATTACTTTATTTGCATGAATGGTTGATGGTAGTTCTGATTATGATGACAAATTGATAGCTTTAATTTCTCTATTAAGTTTTTTTTCTCTCTATTATGTTAGTCTTCATGAAAAGGAATAAGAGAAGTTCATCTTATGTCGGTTGATAGCTTCATGGTACAACATGTTGGACACCATTTTTTATGTTGAAACAGGTGGACAAATTTTGGTAAAGGAAGTTTTTGATTGCGTGCCAGTTCTTTTTAAGTTGAGGAATTTTTTGATTGTGTACCAGTTCCACTTTAAATATCAACTTCAAAATTATATTTAAGTTGAGGAGTGCGTACGTCCCTATCAATGTCTCCTGCTTTTGAACCAGGGAATGGCTCGTAACTTTATAGTCCATGCTTGGTCGTTACGGACAAGTGTCATGGCTCTTTAAGGAGAGTGATGTTACTGTTGGTATTACATGGTACTTGAATTTTTATATAAGAAACAAGAATTGATTAATACAGTTTGTACGAATTTTGTCACTACACTCACTCCTTAGGCTTTATGAACCGAGTCTGATCTTTTGAAACAAATGAAAAGAGTCTTAATATAAATTACATTCTTTTTCGAAGTGGGTTTTATCTTATCCTTTCTTTTTTCCCTCATGCTACTGTTTATGCTTCTGTCTTTTTCTTTCCTTAGATACATATTGGATATGGAACTTGTGTAACTCTGTTGTGGTTGTATATGGCACAAACTATAGTACAGTGAAAAAGAACATGCATAGGTTTAATAAATGTAAGCAGGCCAAAGACTTATCATGTTTGATTTTATAACCATCTTTGCTTCTTTGTAGCATTGTTGGAATGAAGAAGGCATGATGATCGTTCGCCACAAGAATTCGATGATGCGTTCAATGTGGCTTTACATGATTGGCATAATCTACAGTTACATTGGCATTAGCAGTGGTTCTATTAAACCTGCTTTATTCGAATTTGGGTCATTTTGATAGGTGTGTATATGCATTAAACAATAGTAGGTGTAGCTTATTTATGTACATTAAGAATTTACACTAACATCCAAATATATTGTTTGTCAAGTAATGTTTGGATGTGAGTGTTGGAATATCAATTGTTCTTTGGTTAATTTTAGTTTTCACTTCATTTATATTTAACCAAAATTTAACCAATATGTTAAATATATCGAATAAAATCATTTATTTCTCGCCTTTGTTCATATATTTGAATTACCAATATGAAAATCATTTTATTTTTCCATACATTTTTCAAATGTGACAAAAAATTTGGAACCCAGTTTAGGAAATAAAAATAGGTGTCGTTAAATTGTCACTTTGCAAACTACGGCAAATGAACCAAATGAGGTAAAGTGTCACAAAAATGCGTATTTCCAAATGAAAAGGTGTCGGCAAATTTGTCACAAGCAAAGTGTGTCAATAGAAATATTTGTCGTTAAATTGCCACAAATCCATTTTCGTCACAGAAGTCAAGTGTCACAAAACCGCCATTAAAGAAATACGGCACATTGTGCAAGTGTCAGAAAAAGTGCCACAAATGAAAATGCAACACTTTTCTTAAGTGCTGTATAATCGCCATAAAATCTTTCCGGCGGAACAAACAAGTGCCGCAAACATTGCCGACGCCAGTATTGACGACACTAAAAAAACCGCCGCGTTATGTGTCGTGAATATTTTTACGGCGCTTATTTTCCATTGTTCCGGCATTTAATTTGCGCCGGGAAAAGCCAAAAATGTTGTAGTGTGTAATCCCTTAATCCACTCTTCTCCTGTGATGATTGGAAGAATTCACTATTGTTTTCACAGATACAAGAGTATGATTGTCCTTGACTACACAAGCTTCACAATATTCAAGACTATCACTCCCTGGCTTCAAAAGCTTCATGACTCACTTCTCTCATCAACGCTCGCCGAGAACAAATCTTTCAGCAGCTATCACAAAGGTTGCAACTCCTTCTCAGATCCTCTGATTCAATTGCCTCAGTTGATGTGAATTGTATTCACGGACTTGTGATCAATCTCAATGCTTGATGTGGAATTTGAGCTCTGATTTCTGAGTTGATCTCTAGATGTTTCTTTTAAGTACAGATAGAAGGCTTTTCAAATCGATAGAGTTTTTGCGTGTTTCTTCTCAGGTTCAATCGTTATTTTTCTTGTCTGTCAATGCCTTCTATTTATAGCCTTGATAATCCTTGATTTGAATTTCCGTCCATTGGCTATTTAATGTGGACAATAATCCTTGATTTAATTCTTGATTCCCCCTTTAATTATATTCTCCTTGATTTCAGTGATCGGATTTTTCTTCAAACGTTTATCAGAAAATCCATCCTTGATTGATCCTCAATTGATTGTGCATTTAATGCTCGATCTTCATCTTTTGAAATCTGAATGAGTAAAGTTTACTTGGCCGTTCCTTGAATGGTTAAGTGATCCTTCTGACTTTGTTGTTTATGTCTTCCTTCACTGCTTTGTTTTTACTCAGCAGAAAATCAGTTCACTTCGCCGGTTTACAGCTTTGTTATTCTCTTTGATCTTTAAGGTACTTCTTGTACTTCACTGATCCTTGATTTGGGGTGAGATCAGTGTACACCATATTTTACAATGTAATTCATCATTTAAATTATAACTTAGACTTATCCAGGGTCATCACAGACTTCCTTGGTTATAAGTCAGACCATAATGTCTTCATGCTTCTCTGCTGGTACTTGGCTGGCTTCACTTTGCCGAATATCTGTTTTGACTTTGCCGAATATCTGTTTTGCTTCGCCATTCTACCAACTAGTACAATACTTGTCTGACTCAACTTATACAACATGTCAGACTCTAAGTAAAGACTTATACAGAGAATTCTAACTTATTTCAGGCTTGCTATAACAGCTAGTATGGCAATCATCAAAACATAATAAAATGTTCCTAACAATTTGTTCGTGCTTGATGAAGTTTTTTGAAAAATATTTCATTGATCATAGTAAAACGGGCTCAATGCCTTTACAGAAAATGCTTCTACAAACAAGAAGAGTCCATTGCCCTTACGTGTAATATCATTTCAAGTTGTCGGCATGCCAGGGCCTGCTGAGCTCACAACCTTCTTTGTCTTTGAGGATGTACGTCCCCCTTGACTATCCTCGATATTTTCTAGGGGCACTCCTAATTTTCGGAAGATTTCCTTTATCGGTTTTCTGACCTGTTGCCTGCCGTTTGCATAGGACAAAGTCTCCTACCGCAAAAGAATGATCGCGGATTCGCTTGTCGTGGTATCTCTTCGCGGCCTGATTTTAGTTAACCAGTTGGGCGATGGCCCTCAAGTACTTTTCTTTGGCTAGGTCCAGTTCGATTTGGCGATTGGTTATGTTATCGGCCTCATCAAAGTGGGAAACTCTAATACTCGGCAGTGCCATTTCCACGGGTGTCATCGCCTCCGACCTATAAGTTAACGCGAATGGCGTCTCCCCCGTTGTTACCTTTCGGGCTATTCGGATCGCCCAGAGGGCTTCAGGCAGGTAATCTACCCACTTCTCGGCCTTCTCATCTAGGCTCTTTTTCAACACTTTCAACACTTGTTTGTTGGCATTTTCCGCCTGACCGTTTCCTTGAGGGTAACATACCGAGGGTTGCCAGTGTTTGACGTTATGCTCTTTGCGAAATTAATCGAATTCGTCTCTGAACTGCGGACCGTGGTGGGATACGATGGATCGTGGTACCCCAAACCGAGTCCAAACTTGATCCAGTAAGAAGTATATTATATCTCTGGTGCAGATTTTTACAAGCGCATTTGCCTCGATCCACTTTGTGAAGTAGTCCACGGCAACAAGCACATATCCGCACTTTAATCGGCCTTTTTAAGTGGACCGATCATATCGATTGCCCACATGTCAAAGGGCCATACGGAGACAACAATGCTCTGTTCGACCGAGGGTAGCTTGGGTATGTCGGTGAAGCGTTGGCACTTGTCGCAACTCTTAGTATATCTTTCGGCATCCTCAGCCAGCTTTGGACAGTAATACCCGGCCAATAATGCTTTCTGGGCTAGGGTACGGCTAGAGAGGTAGCCGCACACCCCCTCATGTAGTTCTGTGAGTATGCCATGTGCCTCTTCAGGTCTAACGCAATGCTGCAGCGGCTTCAAAAAAGATCTTCTGTATAGAACTCCGTTCCAGATTGTGTAACGCGCCATACTTTTCCTGAGGGCCTGAGATTCCTTAGCATCCTCCGGTAGTATCCCATTTTCTATGTACGCTTTGATTTCATCAATCCAACACGGAGCCGACGGTTGAATATCCATCATTTTGGCTCGTCAGACGGCGGGCTCTTCTAAGTACTCGAACATGACCGCGGGGTCACTGAACTCGTCTTTGGAGATTTGATTGGATAAGTAGTCTGCCCGCTCATTCTGTTCTCGTGGTATGTTCCGGAATTCACAGTATTGGAAGCTGCTTCTTAATTTTATGACAAGACCAAGGTACTTTTTCAGCACCTCATTTTTTGCTTCAAACACGCCGTTGATTTGGCAGACTGCCACCTTTGAATCACAGAACACTTCCAGGTTCTCGACGTTCATAGCTTTGGCCAACTCTAGTCCGGCTATGACTGCTTCATACTCGACCTGGTTGTTGGAGGCGATGAAGTTGAATCTTAAGGCCTTCTCGATTTCTTCAGACGACCCGGTTCCTAGAGTATTATCCCTGCCCCATAGCCATTTCGGCTCCCGGCCCCATCTACGTACATCTGCCAGCAGTGGGTCGGCCTTTTAGGCTCGGTCACCGCTGGGGTGTCTAATTCATTGACGATCGGCAAACTAAGCTGCCCGGCAGGTTCTTCCTCATTGAAGCTCGTTTCGACTATAAAATCCACTAGTGCCTGCGCCTTGATAGCTTTTCTGGGCTCGTATCGGATGTCGAACTCGGTTAGTTCGATGGCCCATCGTAGCAAGCGGCCTGAGAGGTCCAGCTTATGCAACAGTTGTCGCAGGGGACCATTCGTTAAGACCACAATCGTGTGTGAAGAAAAGTAAGCCCTTAATTTTCGGGCGGCAATAACAAGCGAGTAAACTAAATTTTCTGCATTAACATAATGACTCTCAACCGGACTGAGGGCCTTTGAAACATAATAGACGGGCTTTTGGAGGGTCCCGTCCTCCTTGACAAGAACGGCTGCAACGGCCCGGTCCGAAGCTGCAACGGCTGATGGGTAGTCATAGGTTTTAGCATGATGTGAGGTTGATCAATCTAGGTGGTTGTGATATGGTCCTTGGCACTGATTGGATGAGGAAATATAGTCCTATATTGTTTGATTTCGACCAGCTAATGTTATCATTTAAGAAGATGGTGAGGACATCATTCTTAAAAGTGCAGGAGAGGCCCATCGTAGCAAGCGGCCTGAGAGGTCCAGCTTATACAGCAGTTGTCGCAGGGGACCGTTTGTTAAGACCACAATCGTGTGTGAAGAAAAGTAATCCCTTAATTTTTGGGCGGTAATAACAAGAGAGTAAGCTAACTTTTCTGTATTAAGATAATGGCTCTCAACGGGACTGAGGGCCTTTGAAACATAATAGATGGGCTTTTGGAGGGTCCCATCCTCCTTGACATGAACAGCTGCAACGGCCCGGTCCGAAGCTGCCAGATATAGAAAGAGTTCATCTCCTAGCGTCGGACTGGCTGACATAGGAGGGCTTACCAGATTGGTTTTGATAGCCCTGAAAGCCTGAGAGCATTATTCTGTCCACTCAAACGTCTTGTTTCCTTTTAGGATCTTGAAAAAAGGCAAACATTTTTCTGCAGATTTGGAGATAAACCTTCCCAGGGCAATGATTCTCCCATTCAGCCTCTGAAATTCCTACACACTGGTTGGCTCTTTCATGTTAGCCAGGGCTTGGATCTTTTCTGTATTTGCTTCAATTCCTCGTTGAGTTACCATGAAACCTAGGAACTTTCCAGCTTGGACTCCGAAAGTGCATTTTGCGGGGTTTAGTTTCATAGAATGCATCTTCACGTTGTTGAAGGTCTCTTGTAGATCGGCCAGGTGATCGGTTCGGGCAGACTTAACGACCATGTCATTGATGTATGCCTATATGTTTTTTCTTGATTTGAGAGCCAAAAACCTTGTTGACCATCCTCTGGTAAGTGGATCCGGCGTTCTTCAACCCGAAGGGCATCATTTCATAATAGTACATTCCGCCTGCGGCTCTGAAGGCGGTCATCTCCTTTTCCTCCTCGGCCATTTTCACTTGATGGTATCCGGAGTAGGCATTGAGGAAACTAAAAGTTTCGAATCCAGTGATCCTGTCAACCATTCTGTCGATTCTGGGTAAGTCATAAGGGTCTTTCAGACAGGCCTTGTTTAGGTCAGTGAAGTCGACGCACATGCACCACTTTCTATTGTGCTTTTTGACCATCACTGCATTGGCCAGCCAAGTTGGATACTGGAGCTCTCTGATTATTCCCGCTTCAACCAACTTATCCACCTTCGACCCTGATTGCTTCCTCTTTCTCTTTAGATAACTGACGAGCCTTCTGTTGTATGGGTTTGAAGCGAGGATCCACATTTAGATGATGTAGTGCAATTTCGGACTCTACCCCTCTCATATCCATGACTGTCCAAGAAAATGCATCTAAGTTTTCTTTGAGAACCTACTCCAACATCCTTCTTTCCCCTTTTTCCATTTGTCGTCCGATCTTCACTTTTTGGTCAGGATATTTCTCATTTATTGCAATCTCAATCAGCTCATCTTCAGCGACGAAGTCTGATTCATCTCTTACTTGAAGGGTGTCGTATATGACCGCCCTCGGCTCGACGATCTCCCCTTGGGTGATGTTCAATTGTTGGCACGGCTCGTTTCGAGCTTTTGCTACCTCAATCGTATCCACACGGGCCCTTCGGGAGGCCGACATAGATGTCTCGACCTGGGGCCTCTTGTACGTTAACCTCACGGGATAATCGCTGCGGTTTGTCGTCACATGGTTCAGCAGAGTTTGGGGTCGGCTGACGACCATCCCGATTCCTTCTTCTGTGTAGAATTTTGCTCTCTGATGGGGGGTCGAAACAACCATTTGAAAATTTCTTTGCGATAGGATCCCCAGGATCACCGTATAATGGGAATGCAAGTCGACCACCAGGAATTTGATTTTTTCTTTCCGGTATGGGGGATGGTCGCCTATTTTCACTTCCAAATCAATGACGCCCAGGACTGTTACTTTATCGTTAGAGAATCCCTCCAGCATTCCCAGATAAGGTCTCAATCTTGAAACTACGATCTTCAGTTGTTTCAAAGTCTCCAAGTAGATGATATCTTAGGCGGCGCCCGTGTCCAACCCGGTCAACACCGAAGTCGTTTATTCCTACATGCACCACGATCGGTAACTCCATTGCCCCAGGCGGCTCTGCCAGCTCGATCCGATTGAACAATTTCGCTTCCTCATCCAGATCCAAAATGATCGGCTTCTCCCTACCACTGACGTTGATGGCATTGATTTGACTTTTGATTAGCTGATTATTGGGGAACTCCTCTATAATCACTTTAATTTCATTTTGATATCTGTGGGGTCCCTAATCGTTTCTATTTCCTCCACCGTGCTTCTTGAACTTATCTAATTCCATGTTCCTGATCATTTTGTCAACGATTCTTCTCAAGGTGATGCACTCGTCAGTGAGGTGACCATGATTTTCGTGAAAGTCACAATACCTCATGTAGTCTCTCGAGCTGGGGTCGGACCTCAAAGGCCTCAGTCTTTCGACCTTATCACGGATCTCATACAATATTTCAGACAGGCTTGCATTGATGGGGATGAACTCAGATTCGTCAAACTTGAATGGTTTTCTGACCTCCCTGTCTCGATCCTTTCCTCTCTTTCGGTCATCTGTTTGTTCCTCCTTGTGATCTTCCCTCTTGTCATCCCTCGAGGATCTAGATTCGCTTCACATTTTTCCTTTCCCCGAGGGTGAGGGGGTTGCTTCGGTTAACCTGAATATACGGTCCTGGTTGAGGAGATCTCACAAATTCGTAGGAGGGTTCATAGCAAAGTGTGTCTTCATCACCCCTTTGGCGATGCCATTCAAAAATTCTCTCTGAACCTCTTCTCGTGGAGGTTCTTGGTCTATTCGTACACCTTCATGAATTGATCATAGTAGCTTTTACAGGATTCCCCATCTCCTTGACGAACCTCGTACAAATATTCGATGGACTTCTTGGGCCGTTCCGCTGTTTCAAATTGTTTCAGGAATTTTGCCCTTAATTCGTCCTAGCTTTTTATCGACCTGTGAGGAACGTTACGTAGCCAGGCTGCGGCTCGGTCTTGCATACTTCCAACGAACACAACGCACCAAGCAGACTTGTTTTTCATGGCTAACAGTGTTGGGCTCTGAAATGCGGCTATCCAATCCATAGGGCAGGTGGTTCCTTTGTAGTAAACATATTGTGAGTACTGCACACCTCTAGACGGTAGCGACTCCAGTATTTCGTTCGAAAGAACATCGATTCCCTGAGTTGGCTCAGGTTTTCCATCTTGCTTATCTTTTTTCAGCTCCGAAATTTCTCTTTCCATCCTTTCCAACCGTCGTTTTTCTCAGGTTTGGTGTTCTTGGCAGGAACTAACTTCTTCTGGATGATGTCTTCTGAATCAACATAATAAACTGACTCTCCGTCTTGCTCTGCTCTTTTTTCGTTCAAAATCTTCCGTGCGTCGCGAAGATCATTGACCTTATGACGTGGAACCACATTCCTTTCAGGGTGGACAGGGCCTAGGCATTGATGCAGTGCCCTTTTATTTGGGCGGTGTAATCTGTCTAGGGCCGAACTCCTATCCATGCTTTTCTCTGGTACATTCTTTTTCCTTTGTCCTGCCGATGAGTATTCACTCCCTTCTACCTCAATCCTTGTTAGTTCACGCGCGGGAGCCGCCGGGTTCTTTTGGGGAGCCGTGACGTCGCACCCTGATGGGACAGGGAATTGCTCGTCGGCTGTCATGAGTGGAAGACCGCAAGAGGCTAGGTGCAGATTTGCAAAATACACCTATTTTACATATTCGGCATAGGCTAGTGCTTCTTTTGCCTCCGGGGTCATTTCCTCTGGGGTCTCCTCTACCCCTGGGATTATTTCTGGAATGGCCTTTCTATTTTCGCATTGCTTCGATGTCCCCTCTATACCTTTCCCGCTTGAGGGCCCGGAGCGGTTCGGAGTCAAATTCCTTGTGTTGTCCCTAGAAACATACCTCATTTGGTTTATTATAGTTCTTGCATCGACATTGAGTTTTGACATGTCTGGATGAGAGTCGTCCCATCCTGCGGTGGGATTTTCAAGCGTGGTGTCCAAGTTATCTTGTTGAGGGAGGTTCTGTGTGGGCCCCTTTCCTGGGGTAGGTGGCATATGGACAGCATCCTTTGTCTTTTCCATGTGTTAGATGCTGATAGGTGGTCTACACAAAATGCCAAAAAGTACTCTGGTTCTTAACCGTTCTGACACTCTCCAACCTTGTACTGTCTGGGCGCACAGGTGGCGTGCCGGGGATTTTGTCGAAAGCGACTTATCTGGTGGATCTGATAACCAAGCCAGCGTACGGATACCGGAATCCAGGGAACGTCTGCGATTTCTCAAGCGTGAAGTCCCAAAATCCCAATATCCCACTGATTCCAACATGCTCTTTTTAGATCCAAAGTAGCAACATAACACAGGAACACAAACTCTACTTGACGCACAACCCAAAGATTCCGAACGTGCATGAGACTAGGCCAGAATAACAATATAACAGATGCTAAAACAACGAGCGTGACTTTGGTTCTTTTCTTTAATGTGAAAGTGCCGAGAGTGTCGATTTCTCAAGAGCAAAGTCGAAAAATCCACGCATCCGTAGTCCTTTTTCGTAGATGAACAGCAGCAAATGACAAACCAAAATTTCTGAGGTGAAGTTTCCTGCCAGGAAACGTACAATGCCAACTCCAGCGAGTTTCGTTGCGCCAAAGTCATGAGAAAGGTGATAATTCAAATGCAAACTCGTGATTCTGTGCAAGAAATCGGGGAGGTTACCTTGTTTTGAGACGGTTTCGACGCTGAGTTTGAAAATCTAGACGCGAGCGAGAGGGAGCTGAAAATTTTCCTAGGGAAGAAACCGTGAGTGGCCTGTAGAAGGTGAAACTCCCTGGAGCCGCCACGAATCCCGTAAACTGTGAGTGAGCCATACACCGGGAGTAGGCTGAAAACCTTGATTTTCCGGTAACGGACAACTGATAACGTCGGAATTATCTAGGGTGTTCAGCGGATAGTGGTGGATATCTAGCTATGATTTGTGTATGAGAGTGGTGGTGTAAGATGGAGCTAAAGAGCTCCGGTGATGGTGAGTGGTGGTACAATGTAAGTAAAGAGAGAGAGACACAAAAGGGGCAGAGTTTTTCCTTGTTTTTCATATATTCCACTTAGTTTATGAATGTTACATGGATCCCTATTTATAGGGTGAGAACCGACTTATACTCAACATAATTACAACTAAGGACATAGTATGACTAAATCTGCGGTGGCCTGTCGAGCCGCATCCGACTGAGGGCGATGCGGATCCTCGGGCCGCCATCCTATATCCTTAGCGGGCTTGTTAGGTCGTCGGTCTGCATTTTCCAAGTGTTGGGGGGTGAGGGGCCTCTGGCGGACCCCTCACCCTTGTGTTCATCGTGGGCCTATTGTCGGAGCCCATTTCCAGAGCGATTATGTTTAGACGGCAGGGACCTGGCCGCACTGCCTTTCCTCGGCCCCCATTCGCCAATTCTTGCTGGTCAACGGGCCGGGAGACGGTGTCGCCCTATCAGAATGCATGATTTATCTTTTCATTATATTAAAACATGCATTTAGTCGAGAAAAGTTGCTGCAATTTATTATACAATTGATCACATTTTTATAGTGTCGTGATAGTTTTTACCGACTTTTGAGTTATCAATGATTCCTTATGTTGTTCTAGAAATAGATCCCATATGAATTTCTTGTCTTAAGAATTGTGATACAATATGTTGTCGATATTATTTGCTTGACTGAAATCGTAATACGTCATTCTTTTACTATAAATTATTTTTAGATCATATAAGTGATAAATTATTTTATTTCCACGGTTCAATTTATACTTGATCTTTTTATATATGATCATATTAAGTATTTAAAATCCATATAATGATTATGAATATATTGATTAATGTGGTTATAATCATTCTTTATGTGAGAATCCCACTAGAATTGGGTCGGTGATTCAAGAACATTGGTATAACTAGATACAAATATTGTATCCAAAATAGAAATGATATAATCCACATATGAGATAATATTTCTCCACGGATTGAATAATATTAAATATGTTTGTTGATACCCGCATGAGAGGATCTCACATTGAAATGTTGAATCCGTCACGGGTTATTGCAAATTTTCTAGATATTGATAAAACCCACGAAGGGTAGACTTTATGCACATTTTGCACACATCAAATATTTTCTGAGAAAATGGAGAAATGAACCAAAAGTTCAATGTCTCATCCTAGTGATTTCTCTACATATGATGTATAATTTGAACGATTCTTGAAGAATCCGAAATCACATAGTGGTAAATAAAGCGCAAGAGAGATAATGTTTTCAAAAATCTCATAGAATGAGATATTTAATGAAACCACTAAGTTTTAAATGTGAAGCGAATAAAAGAGTATCAAGGTATAGCTCGGTGCAACATGTTTGATGAAGTGCGAGAAATTTTAACAACATAAACGATCTTCCACGCATCAGTTTAACTGAAGTGTGAAAATAATCTTACTTGTAGTATTTAGAAAGTAATTTGCCAGATGCCTTAATTGAATAAAAAGAGTGACCATTTATAAATGCACCAAAAGTATTATTGATAATATTTCTCTATGAGAGAAGCGTAGAAAACCGATCGGTGTAAAAGATAAAAATCTGCGGAAATTGAATTCATAGTCAGTCACTCATTAAATCTCTTAAAGAGATTCGTCTTGAAGACGAAAACCCCAGAATAAAATTTCACGTGCATCAAATGATTAAATATTGGGGTTGTGGAACAACCAATCCACACATTGATAAGGAATTGGTTTATGCTAATATCAAATTAGCACTGGATTTTATGGGATAAATTTATAATAAAATATAATAGTCGTCGACGACATATTTGCCTCTTTAATTGCTATTATATCTGGATTCAATGCCTAAGTCGTTAGCAGAGTGTCAAAAACACTCAGACTAGGTAAAAATCAAACAAGAAATTGAGGTTGAGCTTAAATTGGAAATATTTGTTTGTTAATGATCAAATATATTCTCCCATTATAGATAATGTTATGTTCCACTAACTAATATATATGGCAGTTGTTTTGAGTTTTCATATGTCATGACCGCATATTTATGGGTCGTTGGACATTAATATTGATATGAAAATCCTTGGTGGATTTCAGAAATGAACTAATATGACAATCGCAACATGCATACTGTTAAGTTAAAAATGTCGTTAACATTCATGTTGAATGTAATATGGCTATAGTATAGTCCTATCGAGGAAGGAATATATATAAGTAACTCAAACATAATGTCATGAATTTATAGCACTACGACGTGTGAGAGTGGAAATATACGCATGCAATTGCGATTGTATTACTTTCCCCATTATTTTTATAATTATAATGCACACTGAGTTCCATGTGTTGCACGAATGAGTAGTGGCATGACAGTATTTAGCCCCTACATTCAATTATCTACATAAATTCTAGAAGGGACAGATATACAAAGTGTGCTCTAGTAAAAATCTAGAAGAATTGTTCACTAAAATCATTTCTATATCTGTTTTGGAACAGAATGTGTTTATAGTACTTTATTAAATACATAAGGTAGATTGTTGTCGTCATGGGAGCGACAACTTCAAAACTGTTTTAAGAATTTGGTCTTAAAACCAATGACTGTACTTTTTTTTCTCTTTAACCAAGTTTTTCCCACAGGGTTTCTTAGTTAAAGGTTTTTTAACGAGGCAGTCAGTGCAACACATAAAAACGCATATGGCATGAACTATTTTCCTTGTCTAGTTATTTCCCACTGGTTTTTCTAGCAAAGTTATTAGTACATGACATATATGTTATGCAACTCAGATTGAGAAATTAATTCAGCCACATAATAGACTTGCAAAAGAATGGGGAAATTGATGTGCAACAGATCCTATCAACCGGCAACCTGGAAGATTTATTTACTAGGACATTGTCAACTGCAACATTCGAAAGGCTGGTGAATAGCATTGGGATGCAACGTTTGAAAGATCTTAATTGATGCTTGGTTCAGGGGGAGTAAATCAACATAGATAAATATGTACTCTTGTCCTTAACTAAGATTTTTTCCCACTGGTTTTTTCTTAGTAAGATTTAGATGAGGCATATCAAATCTATTGTTTGTTGAATAATAGATATCCAATGGGGAGTATTATAAAAGATAATAATATGTTTATCTATTATTCAAATTGATTACAAGATTTTCTGGTTTATCTATTGAATTGTATTCACACTGTAATCTCAACTATAAATACTCCATGATACCAGTGAAATAATAGACAAGCATTTTCTCTTTTCTCTTCAGTACTTTGTTCATGTTCTTTCTTTTATTAGTTTCATAACAAAAATCACTTTAATTGATTTATCTCTTTTATTATAATATCTTATATTAAATAAAAACTAAATATTGCAAATATCTTATATTGAATTTATTTATCTTATTACCATAAATCTATTTTTCCAAAATCAATCAATATCCAATATTAATATTATGGTAACTTTATTAATTAAATTGCACAATCCAAGTGTATCTTAATACACTTAGAAGTGGTGCCCCATACTACCAATAATTGGCATCCGGAATATTCTTTAATTAATATAATTAATATCTTGTATTATATATATTCATAATAAATAAATACCACCATATTAATTTACCACTATAACCTTTATAGTCTTGAGATAAACTTTCCTTATTTGGTTATCAACTATAGCTGCATTTTAATCCGACTAGATGTTCATATGTGTGTGACCCGATAAGCTTCCGAATATGTTGCCCGTAGACACAAAGTGCAAATTATGAAAATGCCCTTCATACCTAACGATCACGGGATAGCGTCTAGCAACACACCATGACCCTCAATCATCGGAAGAGTCAAATGCAATGACAACTACCTTTCATGTGAAACAGTTACCGTGTAAATTACAATCATATCGTTGTAATAATATCCATACAATCGTATCTCGAGTGTCAGTACATTAACAATTGTATCTTATAATCTGGATATCAAGCTCTCTCGAAATAACTCATTTACTCCCACTTTGCAAAGATTCTCGAGAGCTAGACATTCTTTATAAGAAGGCCATTTCGGATATTCACTCCCAATCATAGGATACACGATTCCCGGACGACCAAACATGTATACTCCGCATGCTTCAGTATCATACTCAATCACTACCGCATGATCGCCCCATGGATAGTGGAAACCTCAATAGTGTCAAAGCATGACAATCCACACCGTGATTCCATGAAGACTCCGGTCTTAAGGATAATTACACAAATACACATGGCGCGACACTTAATGTAAGTGGGTCAGTCTAACGTATACATTCTCTAATACACGTCCATGTACAGTCCAAGTGTCTCTACACTTCGATAGCGAGATCTATCCTTATCTTCAATAAGATAGAAGACATCCAATACGTGCTAGTCAATCATACTATAAATGCCCATTTGACAGTACATACGACTAGAGACATTTAAGTATCAAACTCGTTTAAGCGATTAGAGATCTCATCAACCATAATCACTATCATGGTTTATCTATCACAGTTTGACACTGGGGACGTTACTATATATATACAACCAATAACATGAAGACAAACAATATATAATAACAAAATTGCTTTTATTAATCATAATAAAGTTATTACATGAAGACTGTAAACAACCTGACCCGGTTGGATCCGGTCCGACCCGATTGGGTTTAGGACGCCTTTTCAATAATAACTTGGCAGCGGTGTCTTCCTCAGTAACTTCTGTGATAACATCATCAGACAAGCACAACATGATGGTTGAATGTGCTTTCTCCTCTAGACTGGCATAATCTGTTGAACTGGCATCCCCTTTATCAAATAAAAGAGTCCATAATCCTTGTTGCTTTAACAAGGCCCGCATCTTGATTTGCCACAAACTGAAAATGTTCTGCCCTGTAAATTTATCAATCTTTACGTTCATTTCTGACATCCTTCTAATTAAAGAACAGACCTTTGATCACAAAATCCTAGCACCGGTCACCGGTCTTGGTGAAGATCAACTCAGTTCAACCTGTAACTTCTCTGGATCCACGAACCAACGCTCTGCTACCAGTTTGTTAAAACACGGATGAGAAATTTGTAGTTTAATAAAGATTAATACAGGAGCAATGCAAACATAAATTATGGCAAAATTGATAAAACACAGAAACAAAGAGAACACGGTGATTTAACGTGGTTCCGGCGTTGCCGACTACTCCACAGACAGAAAATGAGATATTTTATTATGCACAAAGTTACATGGATTTTCACACACTTGTGGAAGACACACATTGCAATGATTACAACATTCGTATTTATAGGCACAAATCCCTAACCCTACCGTTCAAAAAAAAAATCCCTAACCCTAACCACCATAAGATCTTTGTTGGAAATATCATAAATACCCCAGATGTGGACCCCACCTCCAGCTGCTATCCACCAGATGAAACTCAACTTCAAACTGACTTTCCAGACTTTTAATCAACTGCTTAGATGCGGAACTCAGATGTACTCAGCAATAACTCGGCTAACAAAATTGAAAGCTGACTTCAGAAGAAACCAAGTTTTGCACTTCACCAAAATTGACTCTCACATAACTGAATACCCTTACTGAACTGACCATCATTCTCAGTCTCAGTTTCACAGATTAGTTCCACCAGTTTATTCATCAGTTTAGAGATCAAGTCACCAAAACTGACACTTGCATTTATGGCCAGGATCATATTTCTTATCACATCTGAAACATAGCCCTTTTGCTCTCTTTTCTTGCAATTGGGCAGGTGTAATGGATCTGGGGGTTACAATTGTGGCCATGTTATTGGTTTATGGTGATCTAGGGGATAAAACCTTCAACCCTTGATTAGTCCTTCGTACTGTCATGGCCTTGTTGGAAAGGTGTCCTAAACCCAATCGGGTTGGACCGGATCCGACCGGGTCGGGCCATTTACAATCTATTTTGTTCATGTAATAACTTTATTATGATTAATAAAAGCACTTATGTTATTATATATTGTATATCTTCATATTATTTGTTGTGTATATATAGTAACGTCCCTAGTGTCAATCATGATGATAGAAACCATGATAGTGATTATGGTTGATGAGATCTCTAATCACTATAACAAGGTTGGTACTTAAATGTCTCTAGTCTTACATATTATCAAATGGGACATTGATAGTATAATCGACTAGCACGTATTGGATGTCTTCTATCTTTTAGAAGATAGGGATAGATCTCGCCTATCGAAGTGTAGGACACTTGGACCGTACGCGTGGACGTGTATTAGAGAATGCATACGTTAGACTGACCCACTTACATTAAGTGTCACACTATGTGGCGGTTGTGTAATTATCCTTTTGACCGGAGTCTTTATGGCATCACGGTGTGGATTGTCATGCTTTGACACTATTGAGATTTCTCCTAACCACGGGGCGATCATGCGGTAGTGATTGGGTATGATATTGAAGCATGCGGAGTATACATGATTGGTCGTCCGGGAATCGCGTATCCTATGATTGGGATCGAATATCCGAAATGGTCTTCTTATAAGGAATGTCTAGCTCTCGAGAATCTTTGCAAAGTGAGAGTAAATGTGTTATTCCGAGAGAGCGTGATATCTAGATTATAAGATACGATCGTTAATGTATTGACACTCGAGATACGATCGTATGGATATTAATTCAGCGATAGGATTGTAAGTTACACGGTAACTGCTTCACATTAAAGGTAGTAGTCATTGCTTTTGACTCTTCCGATGATTGGGGGTCACGGTGTGTTGCTAGACGCTATCCCGTGATCGTTAGGTATGAAGGGCATTTTAGTAAATTGCACTTTCTGTCTACGGCCAACATATTCGGAAGCCTATCGGGTCACACACATATGAACATCGAGTCGGATTAAAATACGGTTATAGGTGATAACCAAATAAGAAAAGTTTATCTCTAGACTATAAAGGTTATAGTGGTAAATTAATATGGTGGTATTTATTTATTATGAATAAATAATATGCAAGATATTAATTATATTAATTAAAGAATATTCCGTAAGTCAATTCATTGACTTTTGGGGCGCCACATTGGTTTGTATAAGATACACTTGGATTGTGCACTTTAATTAATAAGATTCCCATAATATTAATATAATATATTAATTGATTTTGGAAAATTAGATTTATGTTAATAAGATAATTATATTCAATATAAGATATTGGCAAAATTAATTATAATAAAAGAGATAAATCAATCTAGAAGATTTTCCTTATTTTATTGGGAAAATGTTTTCTTCTCTTCCACACATATGGGACGCCACTTTTGACTATAAATAAGAGGTGGGTGTCAAGCGCTTTTGTACATCACAATTGCAAGAGCTTATAGTTCTTGTGTAAAAAGGCCTATAGTGAGTTTGTGAGGGAGGAAAAAGGCCGGTCTAGCAACCGGAGCTTTCCAATATCAATCCAAGGAGGATTCCGGCAAGGGGTTCGTGTGGATTAACGATAGAGGCCGGACGCGTGGACGGCTTGCGCACTGAACTACTCTCCGTTGACGGTCAAAGCGACGATATTATAGATCATCAAGGTATAACCGTCAAACTACTTAACGTGTCTATTGCATTAAACGAAGAACGATCTAGTAAAAGGAAATCAAATTTTAATTTCCGCTGCGTTAAACTAGTGATTTCCTAACAGGCCTTAGTTACAACGGAATCAACAATAGCTTCTTGGGACCTTGCAATTTCCAGTGCATTAAACATAGTTTGGGTTCCATAAGTCTCACCATAGGCCTAATATCACTTCTAAGACCTCCTACCAATCGTTTAATGTAGTATGAATATGGAAATTCAGGGTTCATTTCCTTCACCAAGGCTTTCAGGTCCTCAAATCTTGCTTGATACTCCTCCACTGTGCCCTGCTGTGTAAGTTTTTCAAATTCATCAACTACAACCACAAGTGCCCTGTTACAGAACCTACGACATACTTCCTTACCGAAATAATGTTAGGATACCTGTGGGAAATCCGGTCTCCACCCACCATACCATGCATCAGCTCTACCTTTTAGATACAATTCGGCTACCCCCACCTTATGATCATCATGGGTCTTATTTATGTGGAAATAACGCTCACACCTCCTAATCCATCCTCTAGCATTTGTACCATCAAAATTAGGAAATTCAAGTTTTGGGTGCTTTACCTCATATGTTTCATAATCTGCCTTTACTATCTGGGAATGGGGCTGATGTTTAAGTAATGCTGATGAAGGGATTGGTAGAATCGGGGTGGATTTATCTTATGTGATCAATTGGGTTTGCTCCTTCACTTTTTGGGACTCCTGAGCTATTGCGAGCAGAGCATCCATCTTGGAACGAAGATCGGCCATTTCTTCCTTGATTTCTGATTTGAACCGGTAAATTTCTTCATTGATCTTAGCTTGGGATTTTGGAATTTATTTAGTTGTTTTGGAACGCGTATTATCAGCCATGACACCGAGGGGATAGACTGCTCTGATACCAGTTGTCACGAATGCAAGTGATAAAATGCAGAAAATGTAGAAATAGAACAGAAAAGAAGACGGAGAAATTGCAGAAAGGAAGATAGAAGAAGGGAAGAGGGAAGAAGAAGATAAGGAGGAAGAAGTTAGATCATATTCATTCATGCCCTTCAACATTACAACGGAGCACCTCTTAAACATTGTACCCAACGATTGATTCTAACAGGAAAACAACTCTAACAAACTCTATGATATCATCCACAAGAATGCTGACATCCATTTAGGTAAATAAATACAGGAGCCAAAAAGGAAACTCAATCTAAAAAAGGAAATAAAAACTTCCAACAGCTCGATTTGTGACATTGCGGTGGACTTTTTAGCAAGATAGATGTAAGGGTATAGTTGTCTTTTTAAATTTAATGTTAAAAAGAGCCATATACCTAATTTTCTTGCCCTGCTAATACCAAGGGCCATATTTTTGTGACACTTCCGGAATACTTAACAGAAACAATTAGTTGTATAATGTTTGATTGATTGTTAAACATGTTAAACATATGACAATTTAGATTTAAAATGTAAAAACCTCATAGATGAGGGGTTTAAGCACAAAAATGAAACATTGGACATTGCGGTGGATTTTTTAGCAAGATAGATGTAAGGGTATAGTTGTCTTTTTAAATTTAATGTTAAAAAGAGCCCTATACCTAATTTTCTTGCCCTGCTAATACCAAGGGCCATATTTTTGTGACACTTCCGGAATACTTAACAGAAACAATTAGTTGTATAATGTTTGACTGATTGTTAAACATGTTAAACATATGACAATTTAGATTTAAAATGTAAAAACCTTATAGATGAGGGGTTTAAGCACAAAAATGAAACATTGGACATTCGAATGAAAATTTTTGAAACAAAGGGACTTATGGTACGTTTGTTAGGACATAATGGAATTGAATGGAATGATTTTACATTCTATTCCAATGTTTGTGCATGATTATAAGGGAATGCAATGGAATAAAATCTTATTCCAATGGAATGAAAAATGTCCATTTTTATTCCTTCCAAAAATGGATGGAATGCAATGGAATAAAATGAAAATCTGCAAAATACATGGGTGATGGGGTAAGAGTACCCCACCGCACCCCACCACTTTCACCATATCCTACATTTTATTCTATTATTTCACATCTCAAACGAAGTAATGAAATGAATTTATTTCATTCTCCTATTACTATTATTTCATTCAATTTCATTCCTACGTAACAAACATGTGTTATCATCCTAAAATAGAATAATGACACTTATGAGCCCCTATCTTTTATTATCATTTGTGAACTAGCCCTACTCTTTTTCACAATGATAGTTTTCACACGTAACTATACATTTTATTTATATTTGTAGGACTTTAAACAAATCGTTGATCCAACTATTGCGTCAGACGTTAGTCAACGGTTTCGATCCGTCAAAAATAGTTATACTAATATTTATACGTATAATATAAATATAAATATAAATATAAATATATATATTTAATCCCCAATGTGTTTTTTTACAACACTTCGTATAAAAAGAAGGCAGTTCAATTTCATCTTCATCCTAAAAATAAAGAATATAAATCTTTACATTTAACCTGGTTATAGCAATATACAAACAAACATGGAATCACAGTACTTTGGATGACATGAAATCTTCATGCAGAAAAACAAGTATTTAACCCCCTCCCCCCACCCACCCCCACCCCCTCCTCCTTGATTACCTAGAAACAATTTGGGAAATATATATAAGAATAAAATCCAATGACTTTATATTTAACAACTAAAAAACTCATTTGCTGCTGCTTTCCTTAAATTTTCCAGTACATGAGATGAGAGAGCTGCATGCTAGCATTATTAGGCTGCTGCATTTTCATCAACAAACACATGATC
This sequence comes from Gentiana macrophylla, assembly GCA_026214975.1. NCBI lineage: Eukaryota > Viridiplantae > Streptophyta > Magnoliopsida > Gentianales > Gentianaceae > Gentiana > Gentiana macrophylla. Next base: position 70,381,110 of record CM047813.1, on the reverse strand, counting down.
TCGTCGCTTCTTCGGGTTTGCTGCTGCATCTGGATTGCCTTTCTTCATCATTGCCACGAATTCATTGTAATCGATTCGACCATCCTGTTATATATATGCGTATAAGAATCATATATAACGTTTCAAACCTTTGAAAAAGTCGGTTTTCAGGTTTACAATTGACTGTGAAAAAGGCGGATGTGACTGTGGTGGGGCCACTAAAAACGCGCAATAAGTAATTACAACTAATGTTTGTTTACTTACATTGTCTGCATCAACCTCAGATATGATTTCTTTTATGTCCTTTCCATCATTCATGCCGAATTCTCGAAGAGCTTGCTCCAATTCTTCAATGGTGATATACCTGTGTTTGCAAAGTTATATTCCTCGTGTTTAAGCCATGAAATACAAGGTAAAACTCGTATAATAGGCATAAAAGGTTCGGCCTTTACTTTCACTTGTGGGATTTTTGAAATGTGAATCATGCTCGAGATCACGTTACAGAAGTCCCACGAATTAACGTTTAAAAGGGATTATTATTACGGTAAACGAGACTAAAAAGTACCCGCTGTTATCCTTATCGAAGTATTGGAAAGCAGTGTAGAGATGCTCTTCTCTAGCCATCTTATTCAAGTGCACTGTGGCTGTTATGAACTCTTCATAATCTATGGTTCCATTTCCATCAGCGTCCGCCTGGATTTTCACGTCGTTTTTCAAAGTAAGTTTAAAGATCATAATTAAGTAATATAAGTAAACATGAATTAAACTTACAGCTTCCATAAGTTGTTTAACTTCATATTCAGATAATTTAGTCCCTTGTTTAGCTAATCCTTGTTTAAGCTCCTCGAGTGTAATTGTACCGCTGTTATCAACATCGATGCCTTTGAACATTTGTTTTAGCCCCATGATTTCCTCTTCCGAGAGACAACCCGCGATAACCTAGTAATCAAGAACGATGTTTAAGGTTGAGGTTTCTTATGCTGGAACGAAATTTTGATGACAGAGAAAAAAAAAAAATAGGATTACCCGAAGAGCAACTTTCTTGAATTTATTCATAGCTCTGAACTGTTTGAGCCGTTCCAGAACAGCATTATCAAGAGGTGTGTCTGGTGCTTCTCCGTCTTCCTTGATCCATGGATGATCTAGAAACGAATTTCACTACGTTAAGTAACATTTTGGTCAATAAATACACGCGTATCAGAGTTCTCTTTTGCCAATTATGGTTTCTTTACACTAGGGCCGTCCATGAGATTTCAGAGGCCTAGGCCAATTTATCAAAACAGGGCCCTCTGAAAGAATCGAATTGCGTTTATAGACTAATAAGCTCATTGGACCAACAAAGAAAGTGGCCATGGCCTTGTTGGCCTATGCTCAGGGACGGGTCTGCTTTACACCTAAAAAAACTTAACCTCAGCAATGTTGGTTATAAAGACATACAGAGTGGTGATTATCAAACACACCCGAGCACCGAGATTCGCATACTTACTTAGAACTTGGAATGCTGTTAATCTCTGTTTGGGATCAGAATTTAACATCTTCCTGATAAGATCCTTTGCTCCATTCGAAATCGCAGGCCATGGATCACTTGTGAAATCAATGTGTCCGCGTAAGATTGCGTTGAATATTCCATTCTCAGATTCTGTAGATATAATCAACAATAATTTGTCAAACAAAGGTTGTAATTTGAAGCAATTGTTGAATAAATGGTGGAAATGAGGAAAATAATGCGAAAAATACCGGCCCAAAATGGAGGAACACCACAAAGAAGAATGTACAACATTACACCAATACTCCAAATATCAACTTCTGGTCCATATTTCCTCTTCAATACTTCAGGTGCAATGTAATATGCACTGCCTACAATGTCTTTAAACACATCCCCTGCATTACAAAGATTACCTTCATTAGACGCAGTGGAGCAATTTAACCAGTGAACAGATTATCGATACAAACAGAGAGAGATAGAGCCCTTAAATTCACAGGGCTAAGGTAATGAAATGAAAGAGCCACCTTCAAAACACTTTCACCATTAAAAGATAATCGTGTTTTAAACTAGGTTGCATTGGTATGAATACGTGGGTATACAACATACAGGTATATGGACCAGACTCTCTAGATCATAAAACTATAAGGATGAAACTATAAATATAAGATCATAAACTAAAGCAATCTTTAATGGTTAGTTTTTCTTCATTTTTGATAGCTATTTCATTTGAATCCCGGTGGTTTGTCTTCAATTTCCAACAAGGTTCCTCAGTTTACACATTCGAGATATGGATATGTATATTCACATCAAGTATCCAACTTTCAAATATTGTAAATTTGCCCCAGATGTAAGTATCCAACCAAAAAAAAGTATCCATGCATCATAGGTTTCAAACATCAATGCCAACATCTATGAAATAGTTCTGTCCATCATAGCTAATTGCATATTGTATCATATTATGGAGAAATGCATGAGATTAATGCAATCAAAGAAAAGGAGAAATGAAATGAAGAAAGAAGATTTGAAGATGTCACCTTGCTTGTAAAACACAGAAAGACCAAAATCTGTAGCCTTGAGAGGAGCATTTTCATCTTTATTAAGAAGAAGGAAATTCTCAGGCTTGAGATCTCTATGAATAACACCCATAGAATGACAAGTATGAACAATCTGAACAATTGTCCTAAGCAAAGACGCGGCGGCGCGTTCGGTATAATGTCCTTTAGCAATAATCCTATCAAAAAGCTCTCCACCTGCACAAAGCTCCATAACCAAATGCACAGAATGCTTATCTTCATAAGCACCTTTAAGTTCAACAATATTAGGTTGCCCTGTTAAATGATGCATAATCTGTACTTCTCTACGAACATCTTCGATATCTTCCTTATTAACAAGTTTCCTTTTGGCAATAGTTTTGCACGCAAACTGTTCGCCAGATTGCTTATGTGTAGCCAAATGCGTGACACCGAATTGCCCTCTTCCAAGCTCTTTACCAATGTTATAATACGTTTTAACATCCTCCATTGGACGACCTAATACCGGACCTATAGGCCCCCCTGCTTTTGCAGGCTTTGTGGAATGATTTGGCGATGCTGAAGGTGGTGTCTTTGGTTGTGTATTTGATGGATTATTAACAGATGATGCATTTTCACCACCACCGCTTATATCCGCCGTGGATTCACCTCCTCCACCACCACCACCACCATCAGCTGCATTGTTGTCTGCAGCTTTCTCTCTAGAACAACAGTTCCCCATTCAAAACAGGGGAGCTGAAGGGGCCAAGGTAAAAGGAAGAATTTTTATTTTGAGATATGGATGAAAAAAGGAAATGGGATGATGATGAGGATGATAATGGAGGAAAAGGGGGCAAGAGAGAGCAAGAATTAAGGAGAAAAATAAGAAAAAATTTGGGAGTTGAAAGAGAAAATAGTATTGTAAGGTGAATGATGCAAGTTGTTTGAGGTACAGAAAGGATGGAGGTTGGAATGAAGTGTTCTTTGCCAAAGGATTGATTGTGAGACTTTTCAGGGGGAAACTATTTTTAAAACATTCATAATCTATATATATTTATATTTATTTATTTATTTATTTTGTTAGAAATAATGAGAAGATTGAATCAATAGATTGTTTAGATAATATTGTTTGAATTTGAATTATGATTGAGTTGTTATGATAGATTATTTGATTTAGATAAAGCTCTATTTGAATAGATATGTATCACTCATTAGTATATAAATATTCAATTTATATTCATTATTATTATCAATCAATCCAATTATATATATATATATAGTCAATAACCCGTGCATTGCACGGGACTTATGACAATGTTACATTTCAAACTTATTGTAAGGCTAGTTATTAAAATTGTTTTATTTAAGATTAGTATTCGTTTCCGGGATCATATAGAGTCAAAAACAGACAACACAACATGTTCAAAAGTTATACTGATGCAGATAATTGCGGTTGTATTTCTGATTTTAGTATTGCATGGGAGAACGTATAGTTTAAAAGAAGAATTTTTTTGAATGATGAAAAAGAAGATTTTATTGGTATGTTTGTTACGTAGGAATAAAATTGAATGAAATAAAATAATATGAACGAAATGGAATGTAATGGAATAAATTAATTCTATTACTGCGTTTGGAATATGCAATATTGGAATGAAACAAATTATATATCATATGACGCATTGAGTGATGAGTAGAGCATGATAGTGAATTAAAGTTGGAGTATGGTATGGTATGGTATGGTTCATAAGGTATGATATATATGTGAAGGGTGGGGTAGCCCTATGCCGTACCCCATTGCACTCTAACTCTCTTCTCACCCTGCCTTACTCATCGTTACCATACCCTACCCACCAACCTATCATACCCTACTCCATATCACCATATCTTACTATCGACATCCTACCTACCTTACCCATTACCTATTCTACTCCACCCCTACCCAACTCTACCCTACCTTACCCATTATACCACCCTACATTACCCACCATCCTACCGTTCTCTACCCTACCCTACCCACCACCCTATCGTACCCTATGTTGAGTATTTTGTGTTGATATATTTTTAAAATATTTATTTTGAGGTATATGACGTAATTATTTTTACAATTAATTATGTTTTGTGACATATTTGAAAATTAATCTTTTATGTGTCACATTATTTATATATTATATGTATATGGTAATGTATGTTCTTATATATATTAGTATTCAATTATTTAAAAGGATGATTTTCAACTTATTAGGGGTAATAGGGATGATCAAATCTTATTTAGTTATAAAGAGCATTCTAATTTTAAGAAGAAACTTATTTAGTTATAAGGACATTCTAATTTCAAGTGGATAAAGAGGAAGAAGGAAAAAAAAGGAGGGAAAAAAAGCGTTCAAAGTAATTTTAAATAAAAAAAAACATAACAAAACAAAACAAAAAAAAAAAAAACTTACTGTGTGTGTGGTTTTTTTTTTTATTTATAATTCACCATATTTCTAAAGGTCATATATTTTGATCTAAAACTCGGATTATCATAATTTTTTCACTAAAATTCATATTTTTTTCGTCTTCTTTATTCTAAAATTAAATTTGATATTTTTCCGAATAAATTTCATAAAATCAATTTTTTCTTAATAAAAATCGACGTGACGAATTGATCACCGTCATGCATTGACCACCTACCCGGATGCATTGGCCACCGGGATCCATTAACCACCCCGATGCATTCACCGCCGCGATTCATTGGTTACCATGATGTATTGACCGCCGCGATCCATTGACAACTTTGATCAGGGACATCTCATTGTATCGATTTATGCAATGACGTCTCATTGTAGCGATTTATGCAGTGAGTTCTTATTGTAGCGATCTATGCAGTGATGTCTTATTGTATCGAATTATGCACTGACGTGTTATTGTAACGATTTATGCAGTGACGTGTTATTGTAACAATTTATGCATACCTTTGGTTGTAAAAATATGCATTTAAACCAAAACAAAAAACAAAAGAAATACAGTTATTTTACAAAGTTATCGAAAATTTAAACCAACACTAATCAAATAAACCAACATCAATCAAATATTTAAAGATAACAAAGAAATAAAGTTACTTTACAAAGTTATCAAATGTGTGTATCAAGTTGTATATGCGGTGACATCAATATCATTGCATCGATTATCTAATTGTAAATACAAATCATCAATGTCACCGCTTGAGACATCAATGTCACCGCAAAAGTCATCAATGTCCACTGCATCGTACATCAATGTCACTGCGTAAGTCGTCAATGTCATCCTTTGCATAAAACCTAACAATGCATCGATCACTTCTCTGCTCTTGTTTTGCATTTCTCCAAATGTGGAGCTTTTAATATGGATAAAGTACAAGTTTGGTGAAACTACAAAGACTCTTCACTATGACTCTTGTAATGGCCACACGTTGTTTGTGCCCTCCCGATAATTGGATTCATTGTGGAATCCTCAATTCTTTAACACGATCTTGAATCATTTGACGATCTTGTTTAGCTTAATGTCCTCTGCATCATTCATCAATGTCAACTGCATCGTACATCAATGTCACTCGCATCGACATCAATGTCCATGCATCAAACATCAATGTCATTTGCATAAGTCATCAATGTCCTTGTATCAGACATCAATGTCACTGCATAAGTCATCAATGTCACTGCTTCATACATCAATGTCACTACATCTATAAAAAAAATCAGCTCCAACACTTCATCTTTTTTTTTTCTTCCAGCGTTTCATTTTTTTTTCCTTCCCAGCGCTTCATCTTTTTTTTTTCTTCCTTCCTTTTTCTTCTTTATCCACTTGAAATTAGAATATCCTTATAACTAAATAAGTTTCCTTCTTAAAATTAGAATGTTCTTATAACTAAATAAGATTTCGGAGTGTCCTAAATGATCATTAATTCTCTAACGACGGCCTTATAACTAATTTGCACTATATATTATTGGACTACATAATGTAAGTGTCTTTTTTTAATATTATCTTTTATAATATTAATATCATTATCTATTATACAGTATATACTTTATAATAAGAAATCAAATGGCCTGCTCCTGTTACCTTTGACTTGGCCTGCCTCTTTTATTTTCTTAAACCCAAAATTCCATTTTCGGCCGGATGTTTTCTTACCCCAATAGTCTATCTATCTTTTATCCTAAATTGTATTCAACTCAAACTCTACTACCCTATTTCTTTATAATATATTTTCCTAAATCCTTTATACAATAATGCTGCCGCCCTCTTGCCTCAGTTTTCTATATATTCACTTCTCTAGAAACCCACCCAACCATTGTTGGGAAGTTTGTAGGTAATTAGAACAATTGTATCAAAACAACAAATAAAAGAGAACTTAATATATATAAACGCAGAGTCGAGCAGAGGCTCTTTCCTGCGAAAACTATTCGTCCCCTAAGATTGCCTCCTGGTAAATCACGAATGTATTCACGGGATAAAACTACGTCCCTTTCTATCTTGGCAATTAGATAGAAAGATAGCTATAAGAGTTTTGTTTATTTGGGTGTAGAACTTGAGGTTTCAAGATTGTATTCAAAGAAAATGAATAAATCTTTTAAAGTGTTGATCTCTCTTGTTTCTCCTCTCAAAAAATCTCAAGTGTTATTTACTTATATCATGTGTTATTCTACATGAAAAACACAACATAACCCTTCAAAAGCAGTTAAGAAATGTCTTACATACTTGAAGGGACGAAGGACACCAAAAAGCTATGAAACCAAAAATTCAGTTTTGCATCCTCAGAACTCATCCGTACGGATAAAATATCTATCCGTACGGATAGATTACAGTATCCGATTTCAATTTAACAGGCTTCATCCGTACATGTAGTTCAATCTATCCGTACGGATACGCAGCAGTATCTAGTTTTTGGTTCAACACTTGATCTAACACTTCCGTAAGCTTGTAAATATCAATTATAAGCATGCACCCCGCATCTCCTAACTCATATCGATTGTTTCAAGCTTACCAAACCTCAAACTAAATCCAATTACACTAAATCACATTGGTGATATAATCACCAACAATCCTCCCCCATTTAGTGTAACTCTTGATTTAGTTAAAACTTATCAACACACAACAATTCATCTTTCAATGATAATGTCACGCAGATTGAATTACCATCTAGTATATTACACATTCCAAAATATTCGAGTATTGGGGTGTGACTAAGCATTGAACCCCTTTACACATTTGAATACTTCAAAGATAATACACAAATGAATCAAAAGACAACTCCTATAGCTTGCTTGACACTCTTTATCCAGGCCTCGTGTCCATATCAATTCATGAGCATGTAGAAAGCCAACCCTAACTTTCTTGAAGCGGCCAAACTTCATACTCATATAGGTGAGTCTTATCAATCGTGTACCTGCAACAACACTTTTTCATAAGACTTATTAAGATATATTATCAACCTCACATGCAGGTCAAGCACAAACCTTCGGGACAAAATATATGTGCCAAAACTAAGTCATTAGGCCTCCCACATTGAATTCAGCCCCTAATGTCATATTAAGGGGGAATTGGGTATCCTAACGCAAAGTTTCAATGGGTTGTAGACCCATCCCGACAACTGACTTGATGAACAAGTCCTTCGCCAATGCCTTGGTCAAATGATCGGCTAAATTATTTTGAGATCTCACAAAAGCAACTGATATCACCCCGTAAGTTCGCCAATGTTACCAGTTACGGGGTGATATCAGTTACGGGGTGACATCAAGTCGACACCAACGGAAAACCGATATCACCAAGTAGTGTTCATTGGTGATATCGGTTTTGGCCACAATGGAATCTCGTAAATCAGATGTTTAAGCCATTCCGCCTCTAAACCAGCCGAAGCCAAGGCAATAAACTCCGATTCCATTGTTGAGTTTGCATTACATGTTTGCTTCTTGGAAGCCCATGAAATGGTACCACCTCCAAGTAGAAACACCCAACCACTCGTAGAAGAATGATTTTCATTTGATATCCAACTAGCATCCGAGTAGCCTTCATAACCGAAGGATGTCCAACATAAGTTAAACCAAAATTTTTGGTAAACTTAAGATACCTTAACACACGTGTCACCGCATGCCAATGAACACTACTTGGATTACTAGTATATCTACTAAGTTTTTCAACCGCATATGCAATGTCCGGACCTGTGCTAGTCATTGCATACATCAAACATCCTATAACTCGAGCATATTCAAGTTGAGACTCGGATTACCCGAATTCAACTCAAATTTCTCATGAGGATCCATGGGAGTTCTTGCCGGGCAAATTTTCACAATTGAATTTCTTCAACATTTTCTCGATATAGTGAGATTGTGTCAAAGTAATCCCTTTGTCATTCCTTTTGATTTTTATTCCAAGGATAACATCCGCCTCCCCATATCTTTCATAGAAAAACTTGATGACAAAATGATTTACAATGGTCAACTTGATCTTGGTTTGTACCAAAGATCAACATGTCATCAACATATAGGCAAATGATTACACCATTTCGGTTTCATCAAATTTGCTATACAAACACTTGTCCATTTGGTTAAGCTTAAAACCATTAGACAATACAACCTCATCAAACTTATTATGCCATTGTTTGGGAGCTTGTTTCAGCCCATACAATGATTTAACAAGCTTACATACTTTATGCTCATTTCCGGGTATCACAAAACCCTCCGGTTGTTTCATATAAATTTCCTCATCCAAATCCCCATTCAAGAAGGCTGTTTTAACATCCATTTGATGGATAACAAGATTGTTAATGGCTGCCAAGGCAATCAACAATCTAATAGTGGAGATTCTAGCAACCGGGGCATAAGTATCGAAATAATCAATGCCTTCTTTTTGTCTAAATCCTTGTATCACCAACCGGGCTTTATACCTTTCAACGGATCCATCAATTTTCATTTTTCTTTTGAAGATCCATTCGCAACCCAATGGTTTACACCCACGTGGAAGATCCGTCAATATCCACGAATCATTGCCTAAAATGGAATCCATCTCATCATTAATGGCTTCCTTCCAAAAGGCAACATCCCGAGACTCCATAGCCTCTTTATAAGTTCTAGGATCATCATCAATATGATAACAATATGCATATTGAAATCCTAGTTCATCTATTGTACCCTCCACCAAATATGTTTGGAAATCGGGACCAAAAGATTTTTCTTTCCTTGCCCTTTTGCTTCTTCGAAGCACTAAAGGCTCATCTTGTGACTCTACACCTCCACAACTTTCTTTAACCCCAATGTTCATAGGAACAACATCTCTAGGCCTTGATATAGAAGAAAACCGACTTTCATCAAAGAGAGCATCCCTTGATTCAATTACGGAATGAACCGCAACTGAATCATTTGGTTCTATAACATAGAACCTATATGCCTTGGAATGCAAAGCATATCCAATAAATATGCAATCAATGCCTCTTTCCCCAAGGTTTTAATCTTGGGATTGGGTGGTCTTACGATACCTTCTACATCCCCAAACACGCAAATAATGCAAGTTTGGCTTCTTTTTATACCAAAGCTCATATGGGGTAATAGGACTCTTTTATTAGAATCCTATTCAATAAATAACAAAATTTGTTAACATAGCTTCTCCCCAAAATCCTCACTCAATCCCGAGTAAGAAAGCATAGTATTCACCATCTCTTTTAGAGTACGATTCTTTCTTTCATTATGCCATTTTGTTGTGGTGTATAAGGTGAAGTTCTTTCATGTATAATCCCACAAGATTCAAAGTATGGTGGATCAAAGTATTCTCCACCTCTATCCGTACGAAGTTTCTTTATTTTAGTTTCAAGTTGCAATTCCACTTCGTTTTTAAACACTCTAAATTTTTCCATTGCCTCGTCTTTAGTATAAAGCAAGTAAACATAGCAAAAACGAGAGCAATCATCAATGAATGTGACAACATACTTTTTGTTTCCAAAAGATGGAGAAGAACAAAATTCACATAGATCACTATGAATAAGTTCCAAAATTGCAGACGACCTTTCAACACATTTAAAAGGTTGTCTTACAATTTTAGTTAAGTTACAAGTATCACACTTATTCATAGTTGTACAACAAATAGGAATTAAGTCATTTTTAGACATTTGCAACATTCTTCTAAAATGCACATGACCTAATCTTGCATGCCACAAGTATGAATCATCAACATTAACAGTCATAACAGCATTTTCATACAAACCATTACTAACAATATTAAGCATAAACATACCATTGTTAAGATAACCAAATCCTACAAATACACCATGTTTAGTCAATACATAACAAGAGGACTCATATACTTGTTTATAGCCCTCTTTACATAAAATACTACCGGAAACCAAGTTCTTCCGTATCAAAGGTACATGTAAAACATTGTTTAAGGTTACAAATTTCCCAGAACTAAAATGCAAATTTACAATTCCTCTTCCAACAACAGTGGCTTTAGACTCGTTTCCCATATGCACAATGGATCCATCTTCAACTTTTTCATAATTTGAAAACCAAGATCTATCCTTGCATACAAAGCTAGTTGCACTTTGAGTCTATCCACCAACTAACATCATCATCCTGCAAAAAACATGCTTCGGAAATCAGTGGTACATAATTCATATCCGAATTAACACCACAATTATAAACATTCGTACCTTGATGTTTAGGTGGATCCGGGTCTTTAGCCCCATTCACCGGGCCTTTACCCTTACCATTGTTGTGCTTTCTAGCAAAACAATCCGCCCTGAAATGGCCTTCTTTACCGCAATGCCAACAAGTGCCTTTAGGCTTCTTGTTGAACTTTGCCTTGTTTTTGTTGTTGGAAGAATCAAACTTTCTCTTGTTGTTATTCTTTTTAGAAGTTTCTCCAACTTCAACCATATTGATTGAAGTTGAACCATCTGCAATGTTCTTACCGCAACCTACAACATTCTTACCACTTTCTTGCAAACGTAAACTCTCCTCAATCCTTAGATGAGTTCCAAGTTCAATTAAAGAAAGTTCTTCCTTTTTATGTTTTAAAGAATTTTTAAAATCCCTCCAAGAGGGGGGCAACTTTTCAATAATGCTTGAAACATATATGGATTCATCCATAGCCATCTTATGCATAGAAAACTGACCAAACAAACGCAACAACTCATGGTATTGATCCATAACCGGACGATTATCTACCATCACATACTTCATAAAATTACCAACAAGAAACTTCTTACTAGACGCATCCTCACTTACATATTTAGCCTCCAACGTATCCCACAACTCCTTAGACGTCTCAATTTCAAGGTAAGTATCAAAAAGACTATTAGACATACCGTTAAGGATGTGACCACGGCATATATAGTCGTCATTTTCCCACTTACTTTTCTTCCTTGACTCTTCCATGGTGCTGTTATCATCAATCTGAGGGCATGGCGTACTCAACACGTACACAACCTTCAATGCAGTCAAAAGGAAATGCATTTTCTTTTGCCACCTTCGGAAATCCTCACCATTGAATTGTTCCAACTTGCTGAAATTAGAAGTCATCTCCTTGATACTCGACATTGTTCAAACAACAATAGTTTTCGCAGATTGTTGGGGAGTTTGTAGGTAATTAGAACAATGGTATCAAAGCAACAAATAAAAGAGAACTTAATATATATATATAAACGCAGAGTCGAGCAGAGGCTCTTTCCTGCGAAAACTATTCGTCCCCTAAGATTGCCTCCGGGTAAATCACGAATGTATTCACGGGATAAAACTACGTCCCTTTCTATCTTGGCAATTAGATAGAAAGATAGCTATAAGAGTTTTGTTTGTGTAGAACTTGAGGTTTCAAGATTGTATTCAAAGAAAATGAATAAATCTTTTAAAGTGTTGATCTCTCTTGTTTCTCCTCTCAAAAAATCTCAAGTGTTATTTACTTATATCATGTGTTATTCTACATGAAAAACACAACATAACCCTTCAAAAACAGTTAAGAAATGTCTTCATACCGAAGGGACACCAAAAAACTGCTGGAAACCAAAAATTCAGTTTTGCATCATGTAACTCATCCGTACGGATAAAATATCTATCCGTACGGATAGATTACAGTATCCGATTTCAATTTAACAGGCTTCATCCGTACGGATAGTTCAATCTATCCGTACGGATACGCAGCAGTATCCAGTTTTTGGTTCAACACTTGATCTAACACTTCCGTAAGCTTGTAAATATCAATTATAAGCATGCACCCCGCATCTCCTAACTCATATCGATTGTTTCAAGCTTACCAAACCTCAAACTAAATCCAATTACACTAAATCACATTGGTGATATATTCACCAACAACCATTACCTCCTAGGCTCCCTCACGACTCTATCTCTTCCTCTCTTCCCAAAACTTTTCAGCTCTCCTTCATATTCTTTCTTCTATTTTCGGTTTATCAATGGAGAAACCTTTTCCTCTCTTCCACCCAATGCTCTTCCATTTTCCAAATGAAGAAAAGCTGTGAGCTTTTGTCTCTGCAAATCTCATAACGTCCCTTTTCTTCTTTGAGTAATTTCTGAAAAACACTTTTTGCTCTAATGAACCTGCTCTTGGTTCGAATTGAGAAAGAAAGATGTCAGTTTACTACTACACAGCTATACAGTCAGACGGTGCCCTTTCTTGAGCTAAAGCCGGATGCTTTCTTGGTCATTGATGCTGTGAAGGTGGTTTCTGATGCTACACAATGCTGAGGCCGAGATTGAGACAACTGAGGCCGATGATGTCCTATTCGACATCTATACACTCATATCGAAGCCCTGAATGTCGGTTGTTTGTGCCCAGTCATGTATGCCATCTCTCAGCAATTACAGGTAATAAAGCACGAATTTTTTCTTAATTTTTGCATAATCACTGAGCTTTAGATATACCTAGTTGTATATTCATATGTATGTGTTGTATTCTATATAAAAGGTCGAGTCTTGTGACTGCATGTTTAATCCCAGTGCTTATTTAGCAAAAGTTTGATGTCTCTGTGCTTCTGTGTAAAGATTAAATCTTTGAAGCTTAATCTCGTTTATCTGTGTATCTGTCACTGCATGCCTTAAATGTGCTTATGATCCTTTTTGAAATTCGCTTTATAATAAGTTTGATACTCCCTTCAAATTTCCTCTGTTTATAACGCATCACTTTCCTCTCATTGCTGTTATTTTTGTCTATTTAGAACACTGCACCAAGCTCACAGCCTTGTCACTTTTTAGAGTCTCACCTTTTTGTCTATATTTGCTTATAGCTGTTTTACACATTTCATGTGGTCTGCATTTTAATCTGGATAATGCCTTTGTGAGTTTGTCACACATCACTAAGTCTGAAACCGTGCTACATATAAAATTAGAAGTTATAATTTACTTGTTATGTGATATATGAATTGCATTTATTGAATTTACACACTTATTACAAGTTTGTCTTTTTGATAAAAGATGTTTTTGAATGCTTGATGTTAGTAGAGCATTTCAGAAATTACCTTTTAAAATAGATGACTTGTATAAGTACTTCATTTCATCATTTCTAGTATGTCACACACACAATCATAACTTAATCTTGTATGCCATTAGTATAATCTCTCACATTCACCTACATTCATACATCATTCTAAATTCACTGCATTAACACGCAGCTCTCTATTCCAATGTGTGCACAATGCTGCTATGTATGTCACTCTTTCTCTCATGCATCATGTGCATCATAGCTGGGGCCCTTGTTTGTTAAATGACTACTTTACCCCCCATACTATAAACACTAGTTGTTTAGTAGTATAAATACCCAGCTATACATCAAAATTGACTAAGCAATTGAACTCCCATTCTCTTGGTCAAACACCCCTTTCAAACTAAACTTTCTCTTGTTTTGTGATTTCTTGCAAGGCTGTCCAAAGTGCAGGGCTGCATTTGGAAGCTTGAAGACTTAGGAATTAGGAAGTGTGTAGTTAGTTAGTGTTTGAGAGTTCGGAGTGTCATTTGTGAGGCACGATTGTATTTGGTGAGGAAAGCCTTGTATTTACATTCATGAGTTAGGAATTAAGTGAGCTGTGAGTGTTAGAGATTACTGAAGAGGGCTGTTTGCTTGTCATTGCAATCGGGTTCATCAAGTTTGGAGTGGATAGGGCTTCCCTCAGGCTTGGTGGTTCAACACACAAGGTGTGTGTTGGTGGAGCTTGGCTTTGGACGTTGAATGCAAAAGATTGCAAGGCTGCACTATTTGGTTCTTGTCATAGCTTAAGCTCGTTTTGGTTTGGTAAACCCTATTTAAACCTTATTCTTTTGTGTAGTTTCTTTTATAGCTTGGTTTAGTTATATTTGAATCTACGGTTTAAGTGGTTATCTAAGCTTGGCTTGGATCAACGCTTAATTTTGATTCAAGTAGGACTTGCACTTGTGTATGTGTTACTTGGATTGATTATTTGTTTTGGTATCTCCTTCACATGATTTGTATTGAAGTAAAATCTTCTTTGTGTGATAAGGATTTCAACTAGATAACTAGTTAACTTAATTTTGTCTAAATTTCTATAGTACTTCCGCCTATAGGATTTACCGGAAATTAAGTTATTAACTCTGTTTTTAAAAGTATCGAAAAAGTAGTAATACTCTATTCACCCCTCCTCTAGAGTATTGTTTGCGCGTTTACGGCCCACCACCCTATACCCACCACCCAACCCTACCATACCATAACCACCATTCCACTCTACACTATCTTACCCACCACACAACCCAACCTTACCTTACCCACTACCCCAACCTATCCTACCCTACTCTACCCTACCTACCCACCTACTATCGACATCCTACCACCCCTTACCCTACCCTATCCACCTACCTTATCCATTACCTACTATACTCCACAATCACCCACCCCTACCTTGCTAGAAGTAGTAGCCCTGATCGAGACACTCGATCTTAGCACGGCGGAAGCTTATGCGATTTACGATATGAAACATAACTAATTAATCCTACGAGAAGGTTAGTAGATTTACTCAATCCGGAGAGAGATGATAAAATCGACCAAAGGAGAAGCCGTAGTCTTCCGGATTGTATCTCCTAGCGACGACAGGTGGACATCGATCCTCGCCGTGGAACCTCCTCGAATACGCACAAGAAAAACCCTAGGTTTTTCTTCTTTTTAATGACTAGAACGAGAAATTAATTTTTCTCTTCTTTTAATGTATGTGGCGCCAATAATCAAGTGTAATCGTCCTATGAGGAACTCTCTTTATATAGGAAAATAACTAGTCAAAAGAGTTATCATTTTCACACCACAAAAATCTATTCCTATAAGGAAAAGATATTTTTGCTATAAAATAAGAGATAATTCCCAAAAAATCAATCTCTTAATTTTTTTTCCATTAATTATCCAACAAATAGATAATTAATTAATCACACATATGAGATAATCTCGGAAAATTTCTTCTCCTAATTAATCCTCAATAATGGCGCCAATTACAATGTCATTTTTAATAGAAAATGTATTTTCTATCTTACATATTATTTACCAAATAAATAATATTGCATATTCATTAAATAAACCAACTATTTAATTTATTCTCGAGGTTCCACAAAACGAGAAAACACTCGCGTGTTAGGAGCCAACCCGGGGACCATTAACCTATAACCAGTAGCTACAATAAATTAAATAAAATATTCATCGAACAGAATATTTCTACTTAACTTATTAATTCCAGAATCATGCCACCATAAATCCGAAACTGAACTATATCGATTATAGATATAACTTATTCTCAAAACGCCGAGTCGAGTCGATAAGCGTCCATTGATATAATCATTACATATAAACTAACCCTCCATAGACTATCCGTACTGAAGTATGATTATTTCCGTAAACCTTCTTCAATACATCTTATCCTTATCTACCATTAACTCACTAGTGACCAATTAGTTCATAACCAATACGAACTCCCGGGATCGATCAGTTTCTGGGATCAACAAATAAGGGGATTGTCTTTCTACTTCCCGCAGGATGGAATGGATTCCATATCTGTGAGACAGACACTTCTCACTCATTCCAGAACAGTGCCAACGTGAAAGTGATTCGGACCGCGCCTCTTAGCGATCCTTAACGAACACATCAAACCCTATCCTGAAACAAGTAGGAGTATGTAATCACTTCAGGATTAAATTTAATCCATATATGATCATTTATGGTTTAATAAGATTTCTCAATCACGGAATTATATGAGAAACGCAGATTAAATCGGTCCAGTCCTATATGACTCTCATAATATATAAATGTCCCACTTAGACAACCAATGTCGACGGTCCGGATAAGACGGTCACACCATAAAGTGTTTTGGACGCATTAATGGTGGTTTAATCAATAGACCCCATACTTTGATTAACTTCACCACGGACTAACATTTCAAGTGTATCACCATAAACTTAATCTTCATGTGTGACACACACTAAGTTATATGGCTGCATATGATACGACTTAGGATTTTTAGTAGTGTATTACTTATAAGCACGAAGCAAATAATAAGATGAGAATAAATCTGTCATCTATTAATTCTAAAAACAATTACATAAATTGTTTTCCGGACGCTACTTTCAACAATCTCCCACTTCCCGTAAGGACAAGCAACAATTGTCTTTCGGGCACACTATATCTAACATACCTTACCTTACCCACTACCCCACCCTTCTCTACCTACCCTACCTACCACCCAACCCTACCCTATCCATCATTCCACTCTACCCTATCCATCATTCCACCCTACCTTACCCTATCCATCATTCCACCCAACCCTACCCTATCCATCATTCCACCCTACCTTACCTTACCCACTACCTCAACCATCCTACCATACTCTACCCTACCCAGCCCTACCAACCCTATATTTTACCCACCACTTCACCTTACCCTATCCTACCCTACCCAACACTACCCACCATTCCACTATACCCTATCTTACCCACCACACCTCCCTACCTTACCTTACCCACTACCCCAACCTACCTTACTCTACCCTACCCTAGCAACCCTACCTTTCCCACCACTCCACCTTACTTACCCTACCATACCTTATCCACCACCCGATCATACCCTACATTGCCCACCGCCCAACTTATTCAAATACGCTTCCTACCTACCTTACCCACCAAAGTATTAAATGAGGTGGCTAATTTATAGGGGATGACCTAATTTAAGAATATTTCGTATTAATTGGCATATTTTTGAATTTAGTTATTTTCAAAATGTTATTTAATTTCTGAATATTATGTATTAATAGAAGACTATAATTTGTATGGAATGATTTTTTCCTTAACATATTTGAATTTATTTATGATCCATATAATTAATTTGAAATAGTTTTATAGGATTATTTTCTTTGGACATATTTGAAATTTTTTTAAGATGCAATTTAATGTAAGAATATTTCACGTTGAATGCCATATTTACTTAATCTAAAAACATTCACATTACACCGCAAACATTTGAAATAAGTTATTCTTGAAAATATAATTGATTGTATAAAGATTTGACATTAAATGGAGTGATTATTTAACATGGAATAACTTTAGTGTAAGAATATTTCAAATTAATTGGCAAACTTGAATATAGTTATTTATTAAAATATAATTTAATGTAAAAATATTTGACATTGTAATTTAATGTTAGAATTATATTGCATTAATTGGTATAATTGAATTTATCTTTTTTTGTAAATTATAATTTAATGTAAAAATATGTCGCATTATATTCCATTTTTTTTACATTGCATTAGATTCCATTTTTAAATTTAGGTATTTTTGAACATTTAATTTGCTGTAAGAATATTTGGTATTAATTGGGGTGACTAATTTGTATGGGATGTATTTAATGTAAGAATATTTCACATTAAATGACATAAAGCCACAAAAAGAAAACCGGACAAAATTAATTCAAAACTATTTAAAAACAAATTGGTGCCATGTTAAAAAAAGATCTTAATTGAAAAATATTTGGTATTAAATGGGACGGCTAATTTGTGGGGGTTGACATTAATGTAAGAATATTTCGTAATTATTGACAAAATTTAATATAGTTATTATTAAAAACGTAATTTAATGTAAGAATATATGACATTAATTAATTGGTTGGTAAATTTTGAATAAAGTTATTTTCTAAAATTTAATTTAATGTAAGAATTTTTGACATTAAATGAGGTGATTTATTTGTATGGAATGATTTTAACGTAAGAATATTTTGTATTAATTGAAAATTTTAAATAAAATTATTACGAAAATGTAATTTAATGTAAGAAAATCTAACATTAAATATGGTGACCAATTTGCAAATGATTATTTGAAAAGGGAATATTTCGTATTAATTGGCAAAGTCGACTACAGTTATTTTTTAAAATGTAATTTAATATGAAAATATTTAACATTAAATGAAGTTGCTAATTTGTAGGGAATGAATTAATGTAAGAATATTTCGTATTAATTAACATATTTTTGAATTTACTTATCTTTCAAAAAGTAATTTACTTTAAGAAAATTTTGTATTAATGGATGACCCTAGTTTGTAAGTGGTAATTTTTTGCTTAACATATTTAATTTATTTATTTTTCATAAAATCAATTTAATGTAGTTTAGAGGATTATTTTATCTTATGCATATTTTTTTTTTCAAAAAGTAATTAAATGTAAGAATAGTTTACTTTGACTGACATTTTTGTTTAATGTAGAAATATTTCCCGTTAAATGACACAATTGAATTAGTTATTGTTTAAAATATAATTAAATATTTCGTAAAATATAATTAAATATTTTTGTTTATTATTTGGCATTAAATATTTCCTATAATGGAAAAGTCGAATAAATTTGTTTTTCTAAGTATAATTTAATTCAAGAATTTTCGTCATTTAATGAGGTGACTAATTTGTAGGGGATGATTTAATTTAAGAATATTTCGTATTAATTATCATATTTGATTTTACTTATCATTCAAAATGTGTTTTAATTTAAGAAAATTTTGTATTAATGGAGTACGCTAATTTTTAAGGCTTGATATTTTTATTAACATATTTGAATCTATTTATGTTTCATAAAATTAATTTAATGTAGTTTTAGAGGATTATTTTTCGTGGTATATTTGACTTTATGTCTTTTTTAGAAAGTAATTTAATGTAACTTTGAAAGACATTTTTTTTAATGTAAAAATATTTCACATAAAATGAAATAATTGAATTTAGTTATTGATGAAAATATAATCAAATTTAAGAATATTTGGCATTGAATATTTCGTTTTATATTTGGAAATGTAATCTATTGTAAAGATATTTAGCATTAAATGTGGTGGCTAATTTGCAGGGGATGACTTTAATTTAATAATATTTCGTATTAAATAATATATTTGAACAAAGTTATTTTTGAAAATATAATTTTGGGTAAGGATATTTGGCATTAAATGAGATGACTAATTTGTATGAGTTGAATTTAATGTAAGAATATTTTGTATTAATTGACGAATTTGAATAAAGTTATTTCGTATTAATAGGCTGATTCTATTGTGTTTCTCCTCCAATTTAAGTAAAAATAAATTAAAAAATAATATGCAAATCAATAAAGAAAAAGAAATCAATTACAATAAAATCAAATAAAATATATTAATGAAGTTAATTATTAAAAATAGAAAAGGAAAAATAATCAAAATCCTTGATTGATTTTTTTAAACTATCAGATTATTGATTATTATTAAAAACCAAAAACAAAAAATGATATTCATTTTTTAGGGAAAAAACGATACTCATTAGTAATATGAAAATCTATCAAGGATTTAAATAATAATAAATTATAAAACTAATACGTAAATCAATAAAAATAAAAATCAATTAAAAATAGGAAAACAATCAATTAATAATCACTTTGCATGTCATCGTTGCACATTACACAAAATCCACGTGAGGTTGTATACATGATGTGTTACTATTGTAAGATTGAGAAAAAATGAAATTGTATACCAAGAGAAAATGGGAAAATAACATGCTAACCGTAAGAAAATGAAATTGAAACATTTCTTTGTACTAAAACACAACACAAATAACTATGATTTGAAGCATGTGCATATAAAAAAACATTAGTTTTATCAACAAACAAAAGACCCGCTCATAAACACGAAAGAATTTATCAAAAAAGGGGAAAAGGCTAACATGTCCGGATCGATTAATATGGCAAAAATCGTCAGAAAAAAACTCGGCTTTTATCTCCGTCTTTATGTCCAGCTTCAACCTTCCAAAACGTGTATTGTAATTCCAATCCTGTGGAAACAAAAAATAGAAGAAAAAAATAAAATAAAAACACTTTCAATGTAAATACAAAACCCGTGGAATATAAAACTGGCAATAATTGTTGAAGTTAATTGAAAGTGTGTAGTTTCAATTGAAAGTGGCAACACAATTGTTGATTGGTATATAAAACTGGTAGACCCGTTGAAAGACCACAAAAATGCACCAAATCTTTGAGGCGGCACATAACATATCACAAAGAACATTGTATGGAAACTAAAAAAGATGAAGGATTACAAAAATTGAAAGAATCAGTTTTTTTAAAGAGAAAATTAAATTATAGAAATCAAACCAAAACAGGCCTGCAGTATCCATCCAAACTCCTTATGGAAGCCATAAAAGCCACCTTCATAGGTTAGCAAACAGAAAATAATGAAAGTAGATATTATCGAATTCATTGTTAGGTGAAATCTAAATTAAAAGAGTTACAAAGTAGATATTATCGAATTCTGTTTTTATTTTTTTATTTTGTATGATTACATTTAGTATTTTCTTTTTGTGATTGTTTTATTTTCGTTTTTTTACAGTATTAGGATTTGAATGTTATATTAACTAAAAATTGTAAGGGATTTAAGGCATCGTTATATTGCTGCTCCAGATCATCATAAACATTATGGCATTTCATTTTAGGGTTTTCCAATCATGTTGCTTAGTAAGTTTGTATTTTCTTTTTGTGAAAAAATTTCAAAACCTGTAATAGGTATTTTTTAATTTTTGGGTGTTTTACACGTGGTTTTTTTGGTATGATTAGAATGCAGATTGCGGATTTGAAGTTTATATTGAAGTAGAGATTGTAAGTGATATAAGGATTGTGATAACCGTGCTCCTGATCGTCATAAGCATGATGTCGTCATTTTATTTTGTGGTTTTCCAATCACATTGCTTTGTAAGTTCTTATTTTCATGTTAACTAACTATATGTGAGATGTCCTTTTTTTTTGCTTAAATCCCCCGGTATCCAGAACCCACTGGTCCGACTAATCCGGAGTTCGGTCCGGGTCGTGCCTGTTGTGTTAAATGTCAGACTGTCCTTGACAATATGTTTAAAGAAGTTGAGTTGTCCGTGCATTATGCAAGGGTTTTAGACTAGTATATATATATATATATATATATATATATATATATATATATATATATATACTACCTCCGTCCCACAAAAAGTGTCAACATTTGAAAATTATTTTATCCCATAAACAATGTCCATTTAGAAAACCAATACATCATTTAATGCTATTTTTCCAAACATACCTCTAACCTAACATTTATTGTTGTATGTTCACTTCATATTCCAAAGCAAGCATTAATTATAAGATAGGGTATATATGTATATTACTACTAAAGTACATCACATTAATTGAGTTTCTTAATATGCGTGAATAGTAAAATCTGGACATTTTTTATGGACGGATGTAGTATATATGTATGTATGTATGTATGTATGTGAAATTATATTACAACGGTTGTGTTATACTCCCTCCGTCCCATTTGCTTGGGACTTGTTCACTTTGGTATTGGTCAAGAAAATAAGTCTCGTGAATCTCTAAATAGACTTAAAGTTTTTGCTTTAATTGCTTAAATTGCCTCAACTCATTAATTGATATCTCTTTAAATATTTTGAAAATAATGCTTATATAAAAAGATAAAAAGATAAATTAGTCAAGTTTTAAATGACCAGACAACTCATTAATTGATATCTCTTTAAATATTGTGAGTTCCAAAATATTCCAAACAAATTGGGACGGAGGGAGTAACTCATTTGCATCATTCATAATGATGTAAAACTCATTGATAATGATATAGATTTATCACAATTAATGGTGTAAAAGTGTTTCGTCTTACTCGGTGTGTGTGTGTAGTGGTGTTATTACCACAATGAGCAAAATAATGCACCTTTACACGGTTGACTGATTGTGATGGACCTACATTATGATCAATAATATAAATGTGCGATGTGTCACAAATTGTTACAAAACCATTGTGGTATATCCACTAATTTCTTTGACGTAAATTGCCCGATTTGGGTAATTCTACAATCTTCATCACTCGGACACAACGAGTGATGTAATACATTCTTTTATCATTGATCGTAATATATGATATACTGATCACGATGTAGGCTCGTCATAAAAGGTGTAAAAGCATATTTTATTGTTGTGTAAGAGTGATCTAGTCCGTAAAATTACCTAATTTATAGGCCATCATACATGTCAAGTACGGTGTGGCATGTTGTATTCCATTCGATTATAGTAACAACTCTTTTTGAAAAAACGAGTAGTTGGATAATCGAATCGTTCAGCGCATGCCTTAAAATCACAATTAAAGAAAATGCTAGTCTCGTTAACACATATACGCTGTAAAAGTAATTTAACACACTCATCAAGCTCGGAAAAAACAGGAAACTGCATATAATGCCAACCGTTCAACATGTGCATTAAAGACATAACTTAAAGAACCCGTGAATCTAATTAAGAGTTACATGCAAACGAGTTAATTTAACACACTCTTAAATCTCAGACAAAACATGAAACTATATAAACTGTCATCATTGGGGCGATGATACTCGCCGTCATGGCGATAAGCCAAAAACATAACTTCACAACACAACTTGGTAAACTACTGCACAGTCATACTACAATTAGGATAAACTATGAATCCATGCATCAACAACGAGAATCTATTTAAGAGTTACACGCTAAGAAGACAATTCAACACACACTGAAATCTCAGACAAAACAGGAAACTACATTAACTGCTATCGTTGGGGGCAATGATACTAGCCGCCATGGCGATAAGCCAAAAACATAGCTCCACAACACAACTTGATAAACCACTGCACAATTATACTACAATCTGGATGAAGTATGAATCCATGCATCAACTACGAGAAGACTAATAAATCACGCATCGTAGATAGCTTGACGTACTTAAACATGCTGCTTTTGACTTTCATTTACTCGAACATTACTCAAACTTACATCCATCTATCAGACATGTGCATGTATGAGTATTATGCCCCACTATATAATCCACGAGGTGAGAACATGATCATGACCCAGATACCAACTATTCTTGCCAGTATCGGGAAATTTTCTTTGCCCTACTTATGTCCATTACTATAGACCATGACGGAAAACTACATGTACACATGCACGTACAAACGCTCGTGTGTGTGTATATATATATATTGTACGCGCGTGTATATATATATATATATATATATATATATATATATATATATATATAATGCCCAATACCTTCAATTTTGTAATTATCATAACATAATTAGACATTCAAAGTCCCCACTTGAAAACTTAAACTAATGCAGCAATTTATTACAGCAGAGACATTAAATTAGTTAAATCATTTTTGCAATGATTATTAGCATTTTATTACACAATCCCATTCAAACATTAATAACCTTCTAGAAACCAAACAAAAAAAACACCCTTTAATAGCGACAGGCGATTCGGATTTCAAAAAACATTGACAGGTTATAGGTAAATGTTAAAAACTTTTTCGGAAACTTTTGTTGTGCAGTAAAAAAGCTGCAAAAAGTCAAAACTAGCTGGTGAAAAAGAGTCAAATAAAAGAGCAAAATTGACGACATCACTCCATTTTCACCCCAAAATTTCACCTCCATCCCGATACCCGTTTCTATAGCCCAATTTGATTTCTTTCTTTTAATTCCTATTTGGGTTTAAAAGAAAAAGGCGATTTTTTTTTTCTGGGTTTTGCTACTGAAGTTGTGTAGTGTTGGTTTTGGATCAAAAAAAATCTGGGGATTTTGTTTGAAAGAAGCAAACTTTGAGCAGGTTTAGGAGCCAGGGAAAGCTTTCAAGTCCTGATCTTTTTTCTTGAATTTTGTGAGAATTGAATTGAAGAAACTAACAAGAATGCCATGCTAAGCTGTAAGCATTTCTTTGCTTAATTGGATGGTAAATCTGTTGATAGCGTGAATCTTGGTATTATACTTGTTTTTCAGCATGATTTTTATTTTGAGTGGAGAAGAATTAAGCTTGTCGAGTAGTTATTTAATCTGGTAAACTTAAAAGGAAATGGTCTATCTGGTATAGCTTTGAATTTGATTTGAAGAATGTGTGTAAAGTAGCTTTCTTTATTCCATTTCTTTGGCCTGAAGGTACATATCGGTTTAGGCACTTTTGCCTTCAAAGTAAAACTCCGTTTTCAGCTGTAGTCATATATATTTGATAGCTAGTCTAGATTTCATACTCGGGTGGGTTAATGGATTGCATTCGATGATTGACGGTACATATAGGTTTAGGCATTGTTTGCTTACTAAGCAAGCTCCATTTTACATCTGTAGTTGTTTATCTGATTTGGATGAGACTTGAGAGTCATGGGGCCAAGGGCAGAGTCAAGAATTTGTACTTGGGTGGGCTAACGAATTGCATTCGGATGATCGGGTGGGCTGAGTTTAGATGACTTAGTAGATCGTAGTGTATTGTATTGTATTGTGTTGACTTTTTTGTTAGCACCCCTAAATACTGAAGGCAGAGTGTTGTTTCTAGGTACTGGGTCAAATTTCGTTGTTTCATTCGGTCTGTATCCTCGTAAATTATAAATCTTTGTGTGCCTCACTTAATGTATGCCCTTCTTTATGCAGATTTTGGTCACTTGTTTTTCGCTCAGTGTCTATCTCAAAGCCCTTATATTTGGTTTGAATATATTCTTTAGAAGTTCGTGGACTCCGCATCATGGCAGATGTCAGTCCGAGGACTGATTATTCGACGGATGGAAGCACAGAGGATAAGAACACACAGGTGATGTGACATACTATATTCTGTTGAAACTTGTTTAATGTTAGGCCATCTTGGTGTCTAGAGTTGAGAATCGACTTTCTGTTGGTCGGTTGTCACAATCGATATGGGGAAAGTCGAAGTTCAGCTCTAGAATCGACCGAGTCGATTCTTTTTGGTGTGGCGTCACTAAAGATGCCCTAATGGTTATTAACCTCTTGTTACTTAGGGCACCATTGCCAAAACTCGTTACTTTTCGTTTTTGCTTTCTTTCTCCATGAGACATCACATATTGAAACAAGTTATTTTTGTGATCAGTTTATGAATAGCCATCAAGCACTCGCGGTTTTGGGGTCTGATGGCAGCGACAAGTCCCGAGACCAAAAGGTATTCGACTTTAATAAATGTAGTTTACTTCTAAAGCTAACTGTAGAGTAGATGTTTAATGGATTTTCACCACAATGCAGACTCTTCGTAGGTTGGCTCAAAATCGGGAAGCTGCAAGAAAGAGTCGTTTAAGGAAAAAAGTAAGTTGTTTATATATACGCTCTGTTTGACTCTGGATTTTAAGGAGCCTCCTCGCAAGGTGAAACCCTTTAAGAAGATTCTACAAGTGGGATCTAAAAACCAAAAAAATCAGCATAAATGTATTCGGAACAGATTATTTGTTTCTTAATATTCTTACCAAATAAACTTTTTTGTGAGGACAGTATGGCTTAAAAAGGTTGTTTATTGAATTGCCATTTCATTCTTATACGTTTTCTGTTTGTATTTATTGTAAAATGGAAGTCTTTTGGTTAATGTCGGACTTTACGTGGCCTTCATTTTTACCCCGTCACTAGTTTCTTACTATATATGTTAAAATATAGGTGTATATAGGTTCAATATAGATTCATATTATGTTTTTCCTTTAGTCTTAAGTGTCCTAACTATGTAATTAGGACACTATTGGTTAATATTCCTTAATATTAAACTATATCCCTATTATTACCATAATAATCTACTTAAGTTGTAACACTTATTAATGTCTTTGTCCCTATAAAGCATATAAGTGGTTGATAATTAACTTGTGTTTTCTACCGTTTTATTCCCCAACTACCTCCACTCACCGGCCCCTGCATTTACTAAACTTAGCTGCCAACTAGCATTTACTCCACTATACTTTACTACTACATTGTAATCCTTTATATACTTGTAAACTTCACTCTGCTGAATAAGAAGAAAATATCATTCTCTTCATTGCATCTCTCTTTATTTATCTACATGGTATCAGAGCGCTGAAAAAAATCAGCCTAACGTTTCATCTTCCCCTGCAATTCTCTGCAATCTATCCCTTCTTTCTCAAATATGTCTGAATCTGGCACCACTGCCACCTCTTCTGATAAATCCTTATCTCTTTCTATGGGAGGGTTTGATAATCCTGCCCACCAAATTACCACCAAGAAATTAAGTGGCGGTGCAAATTACATACAATGGGCACAATCAGTCCGTATGTATATCACTGGCCGTGGAAAGTTGGGTTACCTTACTGGTTATGTCAAAAAACCAGAAGATGAGGAATCTGAAGCCTACTATACTTGGGAAACCGAGAATGCTACCATAATGTCTTGGCTCGTCAATTCCATGATTGATGACATAGGCCAAGTCCACCTCTTTGCGAAATCTGCAAAGGAAATTTGGGACACCATCACTGAGACTTACTCCAATAAAGGAAATTTTGCTCAAGCATTTGGCATTAGGACCAACTTAAAGGAGATCAAGCAAGGATCCCGGATGTCACCAAATCTATAACTCTCTCAAAAGTTGTGGCGGGAGTATGATCGACTTACTATCACTAAGTGGGCCGCACTCGGATGCACTCATGTTCCAGAACTAACCGACAAAGAAAGGGTGTTTGATTTTTTATGTGGTCTTAACTGATCTATGATGCGGCAGAGAGAGTCCTGGCACAAGTTCCTCTACCTACTTATCCTGAAAGCATTTGCTTGCCATCGAGGAAGGAAGAAAACGAGAAAGGGGTTATGGGAGGCCTTCTACCTACACCGAATGGTCTGCGCCAACTCAGGGAGGAGAGCGATGCACTCAATGCTATGGCGAAGACACTTTGCTCTAATAAGTAAGGGCTCTATCAAACGTTATGACCAGAAAAGCACTCTACAATGTGACCACTGCAAAAAGAAGGGTCACACCAAAGATTCCTGCTGGAACCTTCATGGAAAACCCCCACACCTGCAGAAGAATCAGGTTTCAAGAAAGGATGGCAACTGGACAGAACAAAAACAAAGTGCAGTGTCTTTGATCGACCAAGTTTGTTCACTAAAGAACAGATGGATGCCTTAAACCACCTCTTGGACAGAAGGATGCAACAGAACACTGATAATGCAACTCCTACTAGTGCTGCTGCTCAAAATGGTAAGAATACTTGGATCATTGACTCAGGAGCATCTAGCCATATGACAGGTGAAATTTCTCTGTTTGATACTTATGTTAACACTACTAGACCACACTTTGTCACTATTGCTGATGGCACATGTTCTAGGGTAGAGGAACAGGACTATTAAATTGAACAAAAATCTCACTCTTAACTCGTGTTATATGTCCCAAAACTGCCTTTGCAACTTATTTTACATTAGTCAATTTTGCAAGGAAAGGAAATGTCTCGCTAATTTTTCCCAAAACCTCTGTGAGTTTCGAGGCTGGAATCTTTGGAGAAGATTGGCGATGCTAAGAAGTTGAAGGACTCTACTGTTTGCTTAAAGGCAAACCAAGGACGATTTGCTAGGGGTTTTGGTGTTTCTGAGGATGATAAATGTAATAGGATTAAAATGCTTCATTTACGTTTAGGTCATCCTAATTTTGTGTACCTAAAACGGTTGTACCCTGCTCTGTTTTTTGGCATTAAAACTGAAAATCTAAAATGTCAATTTTGTGAAATTTCTAAGCATACTAGAAATATTTACAAATCTGTGCCCTATAAAGAATCTGCCCCTTTCAACCTTATACACTCTGATGTTTGGGGACCATCTAAAAACCCTAATCTCACTCACAAGAAATGGTTTGTGACTTTCATAGATGACCACACAAGACTGTGTTGGGTCTATCTTCTGAAACACAAATCAGATGTAAGTGAGATTTTTGAGAATTTTTACAAAATGATTGAGACACAATTCAAACCAAAATTCAGATACTCAGATCTGATAATGGAACTGAATATCTGAATTCCTGTTTAAGTCCTTTTCTCACTGAAAGAGGCATTATCCATCATACCTCCTGTCCCAACACCCCTCAACAGAATGGTGTGGCAGAGAGGAAGAATAGACACCTGTTGGAAGTTACCAGAACCCTTCTGTTTTCATATAATGTCCCATCAACTTACTGGGGGGAGGCTGTTCTTACTGCAGCTTTTCTCATTAATAGAATGCCCTCCATAATTCTAGGATTTAAGACTCCTATTGAAACCCTTACTAAGTTCTATCCCTACACCAAACTAGTAACTTCCATCCCTCTGAAAATTTTTGGCTGCACTGCCTTTGTACATATTCACTCTCAAAACAGGAGTAAAATTGGACCAAGGGCAGTCAAAACTATTTTTGTTGGGTACTCTTCATCTCAAAAAGGTTTCAAATGTTTTGATCCTATCACCAATAGATTTTACATATCCTGCGATGTAACATTTTTTGAAGAACAACCTTTTTACACTAAGGAGCATAATACAGGCCTTGAACAATATGAATTTCTTAATAATGATATTACTTTGCCTGTTGTTGAACCAAATCTGATCTTAGAAACACACCTCAAGAATCGACACAAGTGGCGCTTACTTTGCTGAAAAAGAGGTTATTGTCTATACTAGACAAAAGAGGTCTTCAAAAGAACTTGGCACTCCTACTCTCTCTCAAGATACTGGTATTGATGTACACTTGCAGGAAAATCAGAATATTAATGTACATGAAGATGATCAGCCCGATCAGAGAAATGATCCCTCTATTGTGGAGACCACTAATCTGGAGCAAACTGGTAACATCTCTCCTATCTCTTTACCTGAAGATTTACCTACTGTTGCTTTGAGAAAAAGCACTAGAGCTTGCACTAAACACCCTATTGACAGATTTGTGTCTTATGGGAAGGTGTCCACACACTTCAAATCTTATCTTGCTAACATTGACACAGTGACCATACCAAAGACCATTCAACAGGCTCTGTCTTGCCCTAAATGGAAAGAGGCTGTCATGGAAGAACTCCATGCCCTAGAGGCAAATCACACCTGGGACTTGGTTAACATGCCCAAAGGTGTTAAGCCTGTAGGATGTAGATGGTTATTCACTGTGAAACACAATCTTGATGGAACTATCAATAGGCACAAAGCCAGGTTGGTTGCCAAAGGATACACACAAACTTATGGAGTTGACTTTAATGAAACTTTTGCCCTCAAGTGCT
This sequence comes from Gentiana macrophylla, assembly GCA_026214975.1. Taxonomy (NCBI): domain Eukaryota; kingdom Viridiplantae; phylum Streptophyta; class Magnoliopsida; order Gentianales; family Gentianaceae; genus Gentiana; species Gentiana macrophylla. The sequence continues at coordinate 70,351,157 of CM047813.1, read as the reverse complement.
AGACTTAATACGATTAAATTATCATATCCATTCTTCTTTGTCCATAATCGGACTCTACATCAACTGGATGTAAAGAATGCTTTCTTAAATGGTAACCTTAAAGAAGAAGTCTATATGCATCCACCCCCAGGATTTATTGTCAAACCTAACCAAGTCTGTAGATTGCATAAGTCCTTATATGGACTGAAGCAATCACCAAGGGCATGGTTTGATAGGTTTTCTAAAGTTATGAAACATGGGGGTTACTCACAAGGTCATGGAGACCACACTCTGTTTTACAAGCATACTAACACAGGAGGAGTCACAATCTTGATTGTATATGTAGATGATATTATCATCACTGGAAACTCCAGTCATGAGATTATTCATCTGAAACAGTTATTGCAACATGAATTTGAGATTAAAGACCTTGGCCAACTAACCTACTTTACAGGTATTGAAGTGGCGGATCTAGAAGGGATCCTGCTCACCCAAAGGAAATACACTATTGATCTCGCTTAAGAATATGGACTCTTGGGGTGCAAACTGTTGATACACCAGTAGACAACACTGTCAAATTTGGAAAGGATGAAGCTGGAGAACCAGTCAATCAAGAGAAGTACCAAAGACTTGTAGGTAGACTCATCTACCTATCCCACACAAGACCAGACATCTGTTTTGCTGTTAGTCAACTTAGTCAATTCATGCACTCACCAAGACAGATTCATCTGGATGCTGCAATGAGACTGCTAAAATACCTCAAAGGAAGTCCAGGGAATGGTATCTTGTTCAAAGCTCAGGGAACAACCAAAGTTGAAGGATATGTTGATGCAGATTGGGCTGGATCTGTCACAGACAGAAGATCCACCTCTGGATGGTGTATATATCTGTTTGGGAATCTAGTATATTGGAGGAGCAAAAAAGCAGATCATTTGTGGCAAGGAGTTCTGCTTTGAAGCAAAGTTGAGCCATTGCCTTGGGCATTTGTGAACTATTATGGATCTGAGAGGGTGATGAGGAACTTAAAATACCTTATGCAAGACACATGTTACCTATCTGATGGCAACAAATCTGCTATTGACATCTCTAACAACCCCATGCACAACATGACCGGACAAAGCATATCGAAATCGATGACACTTCATCAAAGAAAAGCAAGAAGATGGGAGCATACAACTCTCCTACATCAACACCAAGGTACAGGTTGCAGATGTATTCACCAAGGGCCTGCCTAGGGTTCCATTCCAACAATTTTGTGACAAGCTTGGTTTATTAGACATCATAAACCACGACGAGGAGGAGTATTGGTTAATATTCCTTAATATTAAACTATATCCCTATTATTACCATAATAATCTACTTAAGTTGTAACACTTATTAATGCTGTCCTATAAAGCATATAAGTGGTTGATAATTAACTTGTGTTTTCTACCGTTTTATTCCCCAACTACCTCCACTCAAACGTCCTGCATTTCTTAAACTTAGCGCCAACTAGCATTTACTCCACTTATACTTTACTACTACATTGTAATCCTTTATATACTTGTAAACTTCACTCTGTGAATAAGAAGAAAATATCATTCTCTTCATTGCATCTCTCTTTATTTATCTACCGACACTTTCTATTGCTTTATCTTTTTTCTGCTTTTTGGCCCAGAATACACTGTTCATAACCGTTGGAACAGTGTATTCTAGCCGTTGGAGGTTTTTTTTATCTATATAGTGTAATCTTCTCCTTATTCTCTCAACAAGGTACTATCAATAAAATACTTCTTTCCTCCTATCTTTTTCTACATGGTATCAGAGCTTTGTGGTTAAATCTGATCTTCTTCTTCCTCAATCCCATTTTTCTGAAGTTTTACTAACTCACAAAAATGGCTTCTACTGCCGATTCCTCTGATCCTACTCCATCTTCAAGTGGAGTTATTCTCAATCAAGGGGTAGCAGCGATAATTCTCGTCTTCTCACAAACCATAAGTTTGATGGGAACAATTACCACCTATGGTCTGAATCTCTTCTCATGTTTATTCTTTGGAAAAGTAGAGAGGATACATTGGTGAAGTCACCGAGCCCACTGCAAATGATCCACAACTCGGGCAATGGAAAGTTTGAAAACAATGTGATCATGTCACGGCTCATTGGGTCCATGACCAAGGATCAAAGTGAAAACTTCATGTTTTACAACACTGCTGCTGAGATTTGGGCTGCTGTCCATGATTTATACTCCAAGAAGGACAACACATCCGAAATCTATGATCTCAAATCTCAGTTAAAGGATCTGAGGCAAGGTGATTTGAATGTCACCCAGTACTACAGTCAATTGAGCAAGATATGGCAACAACTTGATCTCTTTAATGATCACAAATGGAAGTGTCCTGCTGATGCAAAGATCCACAAGAACAACACTGAGAATGACAGGGTTTTCTCCTTTTTGATGGGCTTAAATCCTAGCCTGGATGATGTAAGGGGTAGGATTCTTGGCAAATCTCCTTTTCCTAACCTTAAGTCCGCGCTTCTCAAAGTCAAACATGAGGAAAGCGGGAGGAAAGTCATGCTAGAAACCAACCTCATCCAATCCTACTCAACTGAAAGTTACGCCTCTGCTTACTTATCTCAAAGGTATTCAACCCCAAAAAGGCGAGAAAGAAAGGCCCTTCGTGATCATTTGCAAAAGGTGGGTCATTCCAAGGAGACCTGCTGGAAGCTTCATGGAAAGCCTGCTGATTGGAAGCCTAAATCTGGGACTGGAAGGGAATCCCAAGGCAACCTGTCAGCACACTTGGGTGAAAGGACACCTAGGGAGCCTCCTGCTTTTTCTCAGGAACAGATGGAGGTCCTAAAAAGGCTTCTACAGTCTGCTCATGGATCAGTAACTCATTCTAATACCTCCACATCTTCTGTGGCACATTTAGGTAATCATTCTCACTCCTACATTATATCTGACCATGAACAACAACTATGGATTGTTGATTCAGTGCCCTGAACATATATGACAGAAATAAAGGGGTTATTTCACTCCACAATTCCTCGTAAACATGAAAGATTTGTGAGGATTGCGAGATGGATCCACTTCCAAAGTACAAGGAATTGGATCTATCATTTTTTCAAGGACACGATCCTTGATCGGTGCTATATGTGCCAAATCATCATGCAATCTCTTGCTCGGTGAATAAAGCGGTAAAGAGACAAAACTTATCAGATCATGTTTCATGAAAATAAGTGTATCTTACAGGAGAAACGACTGGGAAGATGATTGGCAATGCTAGTGTTACTTCGGCCTCTACATGCTACTCTAACGATGTTGGTTCTCTGGATACACGAGAACTCGACTCTTTGTTATTGATTCAAAGAAGTTGTAATAGTGACCTATTGTTTTGTGGCACTTTATAGATTGGGCCACCCAAATTTCTTGTATATGAAGAGGCTCATACCTCGCTTGTTTATCAATAAAAATGTGTCGAATTCAATTGTGAGATCTGTTGTATGGGTAAACAAAGTAGGACTATTTTTCATACCAAGTCTTATGCACCCTCCAAGCCTTTCCATCTTGTACATAGTGATATTTGGGGACCCTCAAGGGCCAATAATATCACTGGTACTAGATGGTTCATCACCTTCATTGATGATCACACCAGATTATGTTGGGTGTTCTTAATGAAGGAGAAGACAGAAGCAGGTGCAATCTTCATGAATTTCTTCCTCATGATTAAGACTCAGTTTGAAACTGAAATTAAAATCCTCAAGTCAGACAACGGGTCTGAATATCTTGAGAAACAACTGGGAAAATTCTTCAAAGAAAAAGGGATTATTCACCTAACTTCCTGTGTTGATACTCCCTAACAAAATGGGGTTGCAGAAAGGAAAAATAGGCACCTCCTTGACACTGCAAGGGCACTTATGTTTGCCATGAAAGTGCCTAAGCATTTTTGGGGAGAAGCAGTCCTAACTGCCACATATCTCATTAACAGAATGCCATCTAGGGTTTTGAAATTCAAAACACCTGTGGCAGTTCTGTCAGAATGCATAACATCTACTCACTTAATTCAAAATCTGTCTCCCAAGGTGTTTGGATGCATAGTGTATATTCACAATCACCACAGAAACAAACTTGAGCCTAAGGCATCCAAGTGCATTTTTCTTGGCTATTCACCAAGACGGAAGGGTACAAATGTTCTTGCCTCAATCTAGAAAATCCTTTAACACCATGGATGTTACCTTCTTTGAAGAGAAAGCATTCTGTCTCAAGAAGAGAATTCCTTGGACTATGTCTCATCCTCTCAAGGATGGGATATGAGTCCTGAAACTTTGCACTCTTTGGACAAAGGAAGTATAAATCAAGGGGAAGTTACTACCCCTGATAATACTCAAAATCCTTCCAACCTAAGTCCGGAAATGGAACCCTTAAACCCTAGACCTCCTGTTCAACTGGTCTATACTAGAAGAAACATAAATGATCTTGAAAATCAAGAACATCAACATCATTCTGGGAATGATGACCCTTTGAAATCTCATGAAACATATCATGATCAATCTGAGGATGGTACTACCTCAGAATCACCAGAAAGATCTATTAGCACTGTCAATTATGATGATAGACCTATTGCTTTGAGAAAAGGAACAAGGGCTTGCACCCAATATCCTTTATATAATCTCCTAGCAATAGACAATTTATCCACTTCTTATCAAGTTTTTATACAGAGTGGATAAAAACAATATTCCTCACTCTATCCATGAAGCCTTAAGGATTCCTGAGTGGAACAAGGCTGTTCATGAGGAGCTACAGGCTCTAAATAATAATCACACTTGGACTCGACTTCTCTTCCCAGGAAGAAAGAAAACAGGGTGCAAGTGGATTTTCACTTTGAAATATAACTCATGGCACCATTAACGGGCATAAGGCTAGATTGGTTGCTAGGGGTTACACTCGGACTCATGGCATAGATTACCAGAGACTTTTGCACCATGGCAAAATTAAACACCATCGGGTGCTCTGTATCTATTCTTTGTGAATCTAGATTGGCCTTTACACCAACTAGATGTGAAAAATGCTTTCTAAATGGTGACCTAAAAGAGGAAGTGTACTTAAAATTGCCCTGGAATTGACTATCCAGGAGCAACAAATAAGGTGTGTAAATTACACAAAGCTCTCTATGGACTGAAACAGTCCACTAGAGTTTGGTTTGGTCGATTTACCAAAGTTGTCAAGAATCTTGGGTTCATACAAGGTCAAGTGATCATACTATGTTCACCAAGGTGTCACTCTATCGGAAAAGAGTCATCCTCATTGTATATGTGGATGACATTATCATCTTGGAGATGATGCCCTGAAATTGAATCTCTAAAGCATTGTCTTGCAAAGGAGTTTGAGGTTAAAGACCTTGGACAAATGAAATACTTCCTTGGAATGGAAGTGGTCAGATCTAAGGAGGGGATTTTTATATCCCAAAGGAAGTACATTTTAGATCTTCTTACTGAAACATGGATGCTTGATTGCAAACCTGTCTCCACTCCTATTGACCCTGGGGTGAAGTTGGAAAAGGAGAGCAAATCTGCCCCTGTGGATGTAGGCAGATACCAAAGACTGGTGGGAAAATTGATTTACTTGGCTCATACTAGACCAGACATATGCTATGCAGTGAGTCTGGTCAGCCAGTTTATGCATCATCCTTGTCAAGAACATCTTGATATTGTCCATAGGATGCTGAGGTATCTCAAAGGGACTGCTGGTCAAGGTCTTATCTTCAAGAAATCTAAAGATAGAAAGATCCAAGTCTTCACTGATGCTGATTGGGCAGGATCTGTGATTGATAGAAGATCTACTACTGGCTATTGCTCCTTCTTTTGGGGAAATCTCACAACTTGGAAGAGTAAAAAACAACCAGTGGTTTCTAGAAGCAGTGCAGAGGCTAAATTAAGGGCCTTGGCCCTAGGTATTTGTGAAGGATTGTGGCTCAACAAGATCCTGGTTGATCTACACATCAAGAAAGAGCATCCTATTCTTCTAACTTGTGATAATGTGTCTGCTATCAACATGTCTGAGAATCCCATTCATCATGTGAGATCCAAACACATAGACATTGTGACACTTTATCAAAGAAAAGTTGAAGGTCAAGAAATCAAGATTGAATTTATACCCTCTCAAGATCGTGTGGTGATATTTTCACTAAGGGTTACCGCCTACTACCTATATTCACCAGAATGAGAAGCAAGCTAGGTCATTATTCTATCCACAACCAAGCTTGAGGAGGGTGTTAAAATATAGGTGTATATAGGTTCAATATAGATTCATATTATGTTTTTCCTTTAGTCTTAAGTGTCCTAACTATGTAATTAGGACACTTTCTATTGCTTTATCTTTTTCTGCTTTTTGGCCCAGAATACACTGTTCATAACTGTTGGAACAGTGTATTCTAGCCGTTGGAGGTTTTTATCTATATATTGTAATCTTCTCCTTATTCTCTCAACAAGGAACTATCAATAAAATACTTCTTTCCTCCTATCTTTTTCTACAATATATGCATTTTTTTGTCGGCTTATTCTTGCGTCGTTTAGGCATATGTCCAGCAATTGGAGAGCAGCAGGATGAAGTTAACACAACTTGAGCAAGAACTTCAACGGGCTCGACAACAGGTTTATTACATGATTTTTTTTAAATTACCATATCTGACTATGTATGGAGCTCGTTTTGAGAAAATGAAGAAAATAGGGGACGGAAGTGTAATTTTCCCTAATAATCAATGTTATTGATATTTCTCGGTTTTTTGTTGTTGTTGAAGGGCGTTTATGTATCGAGTTCTGGAGATCAATCTCAATCCACTGGGAACGGTATGCTTATTTACATTAAATATCTCTTATTAAGCTGTTTCGTTTGATGATTATATGTTTTTTTTGGCTTACGTAAAGGCACTTTTGCTCCCCTTTTGTTTTACAAATTTCGCACTATTATCTTCAATGTTTCATCTCGACACTTTTACCCCTTCACTCAAGCATTCATTTTACATTTTCAGTCCAAAGCGCCATGTGCTTCAACCAATATAAACTTAGCACATAGAAAAATGGACTGAAAAGGTCAAAATATGCATAGGCGAGAGGTAAAAAGTGCTGAGATGAAACATTAGGGATAAAAGTGCAAAAACCAAGTTAAACGAAAAGGACTAAATGTGTATGTGGCCCTTCATTTTATTAAGCCATATATCTTGATACCTTAAGTATCTATGAGACTAGAACTTAGTTTCAATAGACCGTATCGCATAAAATTAACAAAATCTTGTGCTAATGACTGTACTCCTATAGGATCATTAGGGTTCGATGTAGAATATGCACGGTGGCTCGAGGAACATAACCGAAGAATCAACGAGTTGAGAGGAGCCGTGAGTTCACACGCCGGGATGGTGAACTACGATCATCGTGGATGGCGTGTTGGCACACTATGAAGATATATTCAGGATAAAAGCGATGCTGCTAAGAACAATGTGTTTCATATTTTGTCCGGTATGTGGAAAACTCCGGCAGAAAGATGCTTCCTTTGGTTAGGCGGATTCGGTCATCTGAAATTCTAAAGGTGAGTGTTTTTCCGCTCGTAGTAAGAAACTTAATAAATGATCGACTTTTGCATTCTATGGACTGAATTGCCCTCTCTTTCTCGTATCGATAAATGTTGTCGTTGTAGCTATGAATAATGGCAAAAGGGTAGAATGAGCAAAATTCCATTCAATACTGCATTTTTTTTTTTTTTTTTTTGTAAAATGACAGATAATATACTCTAGGGTTTGAGCTTGACTCGACTAATAAAAACTCGGGCTCGAAAGTCGGCTTGAGCTCGATCGAGCCAAGCAAGATCGTACTTTCTTGCCTATTTATCGATAAATGGCAAGGTCGGCCTAATAAATTGCCGTTTCGTATCGATAAATGTTGTTGTAGTAGCAATAAATAATGGCAAAAGGGGTAGAATGAGCAAATACCATTAAATACACAGATAATATTCTCTTGGGCTCGAGCTTGACTCGACTAATAAAACTTGGGCTCGAAAGTCGCCCTCGAGCTCCATAAATAGGCAAGATCGTGCTCGACTCGTTAAATATTCGATATAATTCGACTCGGCTCGGCTCGACATGTCTAATACTCGACTCGATTAGTAATCAATGATTTCTATAAAATATTATTTAATATAAGATCGAATAACTCGCGAGCTACTAAATTACTATATTTTGAAGCTCGAGATCGGCTAGGTTAAGTATTCAAGTAACTCGACACAAGCTCGAAAAAATCCGAATCGAGTCAAAATCTTTTACGAGTCAAGTATGAGTTGTCCGGTTCACTTATAACCCTACTCTGAGTGATTAAGATCTCTAGTTTATTGATTTATCTTTATTTTACTGTATCTACTACAAGGATTCTTACCCTTCGGTTTTTGCAGCTTTTGATCAGTCAATTGGAGCCTTTAACTGAGCAGCAGATACTGGCTATAAACAATTTACAACAATCTTCTCAACAGGCAGAGGATGCCTTGTCACAGGGTATGGAGGCTTTGCAGCAGTCATTGGCTGAGACACTGGCGGGTTCGTTGGGTCCGTCCGGTTCATCAGGCAACGTGGCTAACTACATGGGTCAAATGGCTATGGCAATGGGCAAATTAGGAACACTAGAAGGGTTCATCCGCCAAAGTTAGTCCGATGTACCTATAGGCCGAGATGGTACCCGTAGTCCGGATCGAACTAATCCGGAGTTAGGCCCAGATGGTACCTATAGCCTTGACTCAACTAATCCGGAGTTAGGCTCGGATGGTACATGTAGTCGACTCAACTAATCCGGGTTAGGCCCATATGGTACTTGTAGTCTGACTCAACTAATCCGGGGTTAGGCCTATATGGTACCTGTAGTCTGACTCTTACTCAGGGATCAAGACCTGGCCTTGAGTTTTGGCATGACAACGCCTCAGGGGAGAAACGAACATGCAAGCTCTCTATGCTTTACGCAAGGCACTAACCACTTGCGTAAAGCCGAGGATAAAACATTTTTGCCCTTTTTTGTTTCATGATTTATGCACTTGTACACCCAATGTTTTGTTCTTGGCGCTTCCACCCTTCATCTATACAATTTCTTTTCACATTTTCATCCAAAAGTGACGCTTGTCCATTAACATTGTACGTGGCAAAAATGGATTGAAAAATGAAACTCGCATTTATAAGAGGTAAAACGTAAGGTGAAACATCCAGGATAGAAGTGCAAAAACCATGAAACAGAAGTGCCTGGAAATGTCTTTCACTAATAGTGGTTTTTATATAGCATTTTTTTTGGGATTAAGCAACAATTCACAGCTTGTTGATCAGTGACATTGTCACATTGACTGATATATCCCTTTCGTATTTCAGGCGGACAACTTGCGGTTGCAGACATTGCAGCAGATGCATCGAATCTTAACAACTCGGCAGTCAGCCCGTGCAATGCTTGCTATCCACGACTATTTTTCTCGGCTTCGTGCACTTAGTTCTCTCTGGCTCATGCGCCGAGAGATTAAATCAAAATGCTGGCTGACTGGCTTTAGAACTTAGAAATAGACAGGATTCTCCATGGAATATATATATGCATACCTAAATGGCTTTGACATATTGCAATCCAGAGAGAAGAAAATAGCCATTGATTCTGTACAAGAGTAGTTTTTAATTTTGAAGGTTCAGAGGATAATGATATGACTTGATAGTGTGTGTTGAATTGCTTAGCTAAAACTGAGTTAGCAAAGGATATAACAGTCCCTTTTGTTTCGCGATTTTTTACACCTTTACCCTTCAATGTTTCACTTTTGCACTTTTACCCCTCATGCCTTCTTTTTGACATTTTTAGTCCTTGTTGTACCTTCAGTGCTAGTTGTTGAACATGTGACACATTAGACTGGAAAGACAAAAAAAATGCACAGATGAGGGGGGTATAAGTTTAAATGTTAAACATTGAGTGGAAAATTTGTGAAACAAAAAGGTCAAAAGTGTCTTTACGAAACTGAGTTGGCAAAGGGATAAAACACTCATGGTCCCTTTTATTTCACGTATTTTACACCTTTACCCGTCAATGTTTCGCACTTTTCATGCCCCCCCAAAACCAACATTTTTAGTCTATTTTGTCATATGTCAAGTTTTCATCGGTTAAAACTTGTACTTTATAACATTGTTGAACACGTGACATACCGGACTGGAAAGACAAAAAATGCATGTAAAAGTGAAACATTGAGAGGCGAATATGTAAAATCCATCAAACAAAAAGGGGCTAAAAGGGTTTTAATGTATGGATGGTTGTTAGCATTATTATTCTAATAGATTTAAGTCATTTAACATGTTTAAGTCAATTATTTTCCTATTATGTTCGGTTTTTTTTTTTATAACATTCGCCTCTGTTATCCTGACGTTCTTTTTCTATATTTGTCACACATCTAACAATGATTGTACGGGGAAACTCTATGTTGAGAATTTTTCATATTGTGAAATGGGACTTTTAGTTCCTTTTGATGTTGTACGTAAATCCAAACAACTGTAAAATCTAAAGACTAAAATGGCATTTCAATATCATTACTTTAATCACGTAGGTCAGTTGCTGCTGGCATTCTCACAAGGGATCGTGATCAATCTTGATGTTGAATCTTTGGAGCTTACGGCGATCTTTATTGTGGTGTCTCAAGGATATCGACGGGTCATTGTTGAAACGGATTCCTTGTCATGCGTCCAACAGCTTCGGTCCACATAGGCTGATCTCTCGTCATTAGAGTGCATTGTCTCTGATTGTTTAGCGTTAGCTAGAGTCTTTCCTTCATTCCTTTGCTTTTGTTAGGCCTTGACGACAACCGACTTGGATAAAGCGCTTGTGCATGAAGGCCTGTTTGTAGATGGATTTGTAGACTGGGAATAACACCCCAAAACTGTCTCGTCTGTTTGATTAGTTTTTTCCCTCTATTGGCCCAGAAGGGTGAGAATATAGTCGAAGTTGAATGACTATATTAGAGTTTCAAAAAATTTTCTTATGATTAAAAGCTTTTGGGCAGCGGATAAGTCCCTTCTTAAAAACTGTTTCAAAGCAGATTATACACAGATTATGAATATAGTGCAGTAGGTAAATGCTGTAAAGTAAAGTGCAGTAAGTAATCCCTTAATCCACTCTTTTTCTGTGATGATTGGAGAAATTCACTATTGACTTTCACCAATACAATAGTGTGATTGTCCTTGGCTACACAAGCTTCACAATCTCCAAGACTATCACTCCTTGGCTTCAAAAGCTTCAGTGACTCAGTCTTCAACACTGCTCATTGGGAACAAATCCTTCAGCAGCTATCACAAACACAACTCATTCTTAGATAGCTCTGATTCAGTTGCTTGATTGGGGTGTGAATTGAATTCACAAAGAGGTTGATCAAACTTAGTGCTTGATGTAGAATTGTAGCTCTGAATGCTGAGTTGATCTCTAGATGTGTGCTTGTACATTCAGATAGAAGGCTTAAGAAAATTGACAGAGTTTCTGCTTTTTCTTGTATGTTCAAATCATTGTGCTGTCTGTCTGTCAATGCCTTCTATTTATAGCTTTGATAATCCTTGATTTGAAAATCCATCCGTTGACTATTTAATGTGGAGAATAATCTTGAATTAATTCTTGATTCTTCCTTGATTATATTCTCTTTGATTTCATTGATCCGGATTTTCTTCAAACGTCCATCATAAAATCCGTCTTTGATTGATTTTGTATTTAATGTTTAATATTCTTATTTTTAGAACGTGGAAAATAAGTATGGCAGTTATATATTACCTTGTTGTGCCTTTACTTGACCGTTGCTTGATCAGTTAAGTAGATCTGTTTACTTAGCTGTTGAAATATCCCTTCACTGCTACTCCTTAGATAGCCGGTAGACAGTTTACTTTGTCGGTTTACTGTTAACTTTGATTCTTTGATTTATCAAGAGTATTTGTACTTCACTGATCCTTGATTTGTGTGAGATAAGTTTACACCATATTTAACCATTAGGTTTCATCACTTGTAGTGCAACTTAGACTTATCCAAGATCATCACAGACTTCCTTGGTTGTAAATCAGTCCATAAGTCTTCATGCTTCTCTGCTGGTACTTGGCTGTCTCTACTTTGCCGATCTTCTGTTTCACTTAGCCATCCTACCAACTAATACAATACTTGTCTGACTGGACTTATACAACATGTCAAAGTCTAAGTAAAAACTTATACATATATTTCTAACTTATTTCAGGTTTGCTATAACAACTGGTATTGTCCTCATCAAAACAAATAAGACAAACAAAATGTTCCTAACACCCTCCCAAATAAATATCAGTAATTTAATGGTTATATCAAATTAGATTAATACTACAATAATTCCTATGAGAAATGATAGAAATCACAACAAAAAAGACACAACATGTGCTGCTATAACGATTTATCTACACCATCGATTATTGTGAGATCTATATTGATTGATCTGCAGCCCCATGATAATCAAATGATGTAGGCTAATTTATTGTGACTTCGTTCGTCAGAATCAGATCACCTTCTGTGTCGTATACTTTTGTTTTTAGTTAAAAGTTTTAATTAAAATATGTGACGGTGATAATAAATTTGAATAATTGTAACTCCAAAAAAAAAAAAAAAAAAAAAATCGGCAAAGGTATAAAAAGGAAAAGAAAGAAACAAAAAAAAAAAAAAAAAGGATAACAAATTAAACCGACCATTCTTTCCCGCGAAGTTTCTCTGTATAGCGTTGCAACTTGCAAGTCACCGGAACTCGGCACGCAACAGACTCCGCCAGAGCAGTTATAGAAGCCGGCGAGTAAGCCACCCCCTGTAGAGTCCTGCATTTCTCACATTCAGGTAAACTCGATGGATTATTTGCATTACCGTTGTGCTTTTACATCTTGTATTCTCGCTCTTGTTTCACAACGCTCTGAATTTGGAGAATGACTTCGCATGTTGATTGCAATGTTGTAATTATGCAAGATATTTTGACTGATTTCACGGTTATGGAATTGTTGTTCTCATGTTTTTAGATGGATTCATTGCAAGATAGTATGGATAAGTTCAAGAAACAGCAAGAAGAGTGTCAGTCGGTGCTTACTTGTATTGGTGACCAAATTCCGGTGACGAATTCTACGGAAATTACTCCTCCTTCGACCTCCTCATCATCGGTTTCGCCACCTATCAAATTCTCGAATGATATAGAAAGGCTTCAATATATCCATAGCATAAGGAAAGCCCCTGTTGGATCTCAGATTAAGCGTGTTATTGATTTACTGATGAAGGTACTTATGCTCTGTTTTTTCGTTTTTTATTTTTACAGCTAATTAGCTGTACAGCTTTGATCTGTTGATTGGATTGTTTCTAGTCCCTGTATTGTTTCTTCTTGCATACTGTTAATAAACTAGTCTAAGGTAGTGTGGTAGGAGCTGGAAGGCATATTGAATCAGATCGATTGTGTTCTTGGGTCTTGGCTCGTAACGTTACTGAAAGATTCTTCCTGATCCAATATGTGTTCTATGTAGTTTTTTATATGTATTCGTTGAAATGTAAAACCTCAGTTGCATGATAGATTCTAGAAGACCTATTACTCTCTTCTTGTTTCCCAATTTTCCACCGGTTGCTGTTTTATACCCAAAAAAGGTTGTGGGGGGAGGGGAAGGGGGAGGGTTGGGGTTATATATGGAGGTCTTGAATAAGAATATTATTGTTTCCCGCAATTTCTTCTACTTACTCTGCTATTCTTCTTTCCTGTTTATTATGTATGTAGCAACCTTTGCCTTTTTTTTGTGTTTGAATTGTTATGACACCTTTTGCTTTAGATTTCGTTGTTTCGAGTAATCTTGTAAGTTGTAATTGTATTGTTTCAAGCAATCCAAGGTGATTCTGTGCATAGAGCGTGTTTATAACTGCCGCTCGTAATGAATTGTTATGATCACAGATTACATAGTCTCTTGTTTTCTCTTTTGAAAGTTTTTTAACCAAGATTATTGACATTGTAATATTGTTTCTGTAATTCGTGTTTCTGGAGAAAAGGCAAGCATTAACTGCAGAACAGATCAATGAAGAATGTTATGTTGACATCAATTCTAACAAGGATGTCTTTGACAGACTAACAAACAATCCAAAAGTGACGTATGATGGCAATAATCGTTTTTTCATACAAGGTGATTTTTTTCTCTTTTGCATCTCTCATATTTTACTGTGGTTATAGTTTTTCTTGAGAGACATCTTGTTATGCAGGCGAAGCACAATTTACAGGATAAAGATCAACTTCTTATGTTGATAAGACAGTGTCCTGATGGCATTGCTGTTATAAACCTTAAGGACGCGTACCCAACCGTTATGGAAGACTTAGAGGTATTTTCTTCATTTTGTACAGCTTTTATTCGCCTTCTCACGTGTTCTACGATATCCAAGTGTTGTATCCAACTGTTATACATTACTGAATTTGCCCCAAGTGTGTATCCTAAGCATCTTGTACATATTTCTGTTGGATCCTGGACATGCTACCATAGTAACCATACTGAAATATCTGTGCATATATCCATCCTAGCAGACACCCCCTCATCCTTCCTGTTATGACCTATTTGATCTGTCTTTTTTTTTTTTGTGGTGTTAAGCATTACACTTTATGGTCTTAAGGGCATAGCTATAAGGCCGTTAATGTTGTCTTATTTGTAATTACTAGTTTTATCTAGTGCAATTCTTGTAAAGAATTATCTGTTATGTGTGCAGTCACTTAAAGCTGCTGGTGATGTTTGGCTATTGTCAAACTTAGACCCTCAAGATGACATCATTGTGTACCCTAATGATCCCAAAGTAGCCATCAAAGTTGATGACGATATAAAAGAACTGTATAGAGGTATTGTCCTACCAAAGGAAATGATTGATATTGAGAAGGAGCTTCATAAGCATGGAATGAAACCCGCAACAAATACCGCAGAGAAAGAAGAACACTTCATGGTTTTACTAAACCTAAACCTAAAAAGAAGAGGCAAGAAATCACCCATAGAACAAAGCTTACAAATGCCCATCTACCTGAGCTTTTCAAGAACCTGAATACCTCTAGTAATAAATGAAGGTAGAAAGATTGTTTGAAGGGCGTCTTTAGTGGCATCACAGTGTTTTAACTGTAGCTAGCTTCACACCCCACAACGTAGTAGATTTGGTGTGGTGTCACGAAAGATGCCGTTATTCGAATGGTAAGTAGTGTTATAGTTAGTTTTACTTCTAGTCTTTGGCATTAGTCTTTGTGAATGTTCAGGATGTTGTTGTGTGAAGTGAAGGCCAGATATATAGTCTATGATGGAATTCTAGTGTGGTGTGTGTATCCTCTCTATTGCACAAAAATACGATAGATACGTTCTTTCATCTTTTCAGTATACATATCATACATGTAACGGTTTCGGTTTATAGGTGTCAATTGAATAGATGAATCTCCGAGAAATCTTGTAGTTTCTTTTATATCCAAGTTTTTAGTGTTCTTCCTTAAGGTTACTTTCTTTATCACGACTCACGAGTACTCACCTTATCCAAAATTTACTTTGAAAATCACAATTAATTTTCGTGGAAAGAAAGATGTTATTTCTTCTATAAAACGTCAAGACAATCATGTTTTTATTTACGAATTGAGATAATTATAAGTAACGTCAATCAGATTAACATTTACTTTTATAAAACGAGCGTTAATTAATCAACGAGCGATAACGTTCTACGTGTAGGACTCAAAATAATTTTACATGTCGTGAAACGTGATGTCGAGTAAAATGAGATGTCAATAGATATCAATAATGAATTTTGCATTTTTTTTAAAACCCAAATCCTTATTCAAATCAATAAATAAAGATCGTTTCTGAAAATAAAAAAAAATCCTTATTCAAATACTACTACTATAAGCAAATTATTATAACATGCCACCACGCTCATAGAGATTTCGGACAAAGTCCGGCAAGAAAAAGAACTAAAAACATCCAACATACCTTCGTCGTCTCGTCTGTTGACATTCACTTTCACTTGGAGTAGCCGTCTCTCAGCATCTCTGTCTTTACCATCTGTCTTTTTAGCAGCTCCCGAATCGAAATCTTTGTTCACTTGGACTTCATCAACTCTTGTTCTTATTGAATTTGTTCATGGTAAGTTTTCTCCTTGATTCAGCTTCAATTTTTTAGCTTTTGGAACTTGTAGGTGCTCTATGAATTCGATTATGAATGGGGTTTGGGCTTGTTTGAATCTTCTCTGTGCTAGGAAGTGGGAACCTTGAGTTTTGAACATCCCATCTGGGTTTTGTTGCCAAGATTGATTATTTGCTTGGTTTTGTCACCAAGATTGATTTTTTATTAAAAGAAAAAGAAAAAAAGTTTCTTGTTTGGGGGGCCTGGGGTGGTCTGTATTCTGTTTTCCTGATAAATTTTGTTGCTAGTATGCTTAATCCGAAATGGGGTCTCAATAAATGATTGTGTTCCTTGGGTTATTGGGTTTTATGAGTTGGGTTGTTGTCAATTAAGTATGATACTTGTTGCATGGTTCCTGTAGTTGAGGAAATTATAGTCTGCAGTTAGTGGAAGAAATTTCCTTCATTGAATATTTCTAATTTTGTCTTCAGCTAAGATTGTTATGCAGAAAATGTATAGTAGTTTGTACTATATAAGCATATGCAAGCCAAATATGCACCTACGTCTGGTAAAAATGTATTTGATTGAAACAATTTTTTTTATTTTATGTTTTTAACAATGATGAGTAATAACAGAGCACCTGGTCATTGAAGGACTCTCATTTGATGGAACAGTATGTGCTTGTTTGTAAGAGTGGGAAATTTCGATAGATTATTTGATTCTCTGTGCAGAGAATATGTTTATGACTTAATATATTATGTGATTCTATTATATCCTGAAACATAGGTATAATGGTTTCTTGTGTCTGCACGAGTTAGATTTTCTGGTGAGAGTGTGCGTGTGAAGAAATTGGAAGACGATAATATGCATGAGTTTGTTTAGCTTTGCCTGATTCCCGTATTGTGCAGAACCAATTTGGGGCATTCTTTTACCTATGAGTAATAGTTTTGGTTCGACTTTTACTCTTTTGTAGAACACAATGAGAGGGACCCTATCGCCATTTTCTTTTTCCAGTGTGATTGTTTTATTAAACAGGCTTAAATATTTAGCATCCTAAAACTTAGCTGTCACAAGTCTCACCTACCATTCTAGATAATAGCTCTCAAGCCTTATTACCGTTAGGTGGGGTCGTTATATAGCAGTTGTCTCTGTTGCTCTCTTAAATTCTCATTTGATTCATGCTTCATTCGGCTGCGGAATTTTAACACTTCAGGTAACACTCCTTTTTCCGGCCTTGGGACCGGCTACGTTGAAACACTCAGTTAGGTGGAGTTACTCAGTATATATCAGAATGCAGCTAAATAAAACACAAAAAATGCTGTAGTTTGGTTACTTGTTCTAGGAATAGGAACGTGAAACATGTTAGGCTCGTGTCCCTTGAACTAGAAATCTTTCTGTGTAGATCTGTTTTCTTTGATGTTAACGAATCTGGAAAATGATCTGTTTTCTATGTTTTCTTTGAAGTTAATGAAATAAACTTGATGAACTGTTGTTTTTACTGCTACTATATTTCAGAACTGATTATTATTTGAATATACCATACCGGAGATTGGAGAACAGTTATTTGTAGATCCTTCCTTCGGTTGAACAAAAAATTTAATTTACAAGTCAGCTCATGAAGTGAAAAACTCGACAAACTGGATCCAATCAAAAGAGAATCATTTAGCAGGTATGACTTCCTATTTGTATGTTACATGTAAACAAGTCAAGTGGAATCGAATAATAGATAATGCTTGTTGCTAATGTCTTTAATTAGTTCAGATTTTGCATACGAATGAGAACCGTACCACCATAATCTTAACTTATTCGAAAATAAACTTCCTATCTTTTAACTTTGGTGTTTTAGGTTCAAATTTATTCATAATAAGTCTTTAAAGAACCTATCTATCCTTCGACGTTGCATAAACTCTTACGTAACTTAGCATAACGTAGTAGTCAATGTTCCTTAGATTAGCTCACGATGTGACATTTTCTGTGATAGGTAGTATCAGATATTAAACTTTGTCCTTTCATTTAGATCGCCTCGTGGCATGAAGTCCTTCAGCAATGAGGACATGGATGTTGAAACCGGAATCCTGGAGAAGGAGAAAGAGAAAGAGAAAGAGAAAGAAAAGACATATAAAATCAACAAAGTTGTCGTGTTACCCAACAAAGCGCTCCTTTCTGGCTTTGCATATTGCGTTTCTTCCTGTAGTATGATACTAGTTAATAAGTATGTGCTCTCGAGCTACGACTTCAACGCCGGGATATCTTTGATGCTGTACCAGGTAGAATGTACTTAATCGTCAGAATACACAAAATGTTTTTACACATGGGAAAAGGGGTAGCCCGGTGCATGGAATCATCTCGACTTTGCAGAGTCCAGGCAAAAGACGGGTCTTTTAGGTCCATTATACACTTTTGGTCCCTCGGTTTCATGATTTTTTCACTTCTATCTCCAATATTTCATTTTGGCACTTTAATCCTTTATTTATGCATTTTTTTTTGTACATTTCCAGTCCAAAGTAACACGTGTTGAAAATCTAACATTGAAAGTTCAACTTAATCCATCCAATGAAAACTTGACACGTGGCAATAAATGGACTTAAAGGGTAAAAGAATGCGTAGATGAGGGGTAAAAGTGTCAAGATGAAACATAGAGAGGGATGTAAATGCAGAAATCATGAAACAAAAGGGACCAAAAGTGTCTTTATGTCCATTTCTATGAAATGAATCCGTGACTGTTGATCACATCAACCGCTGCACCGAAGCTCCCTTCATTTACTAACACAAGGATTAACTGATAATTTTTTACTTCTTCAAAAATTGGTTGCAGAATGTTGTCTCCGTGATAGTTGTTTCGTTTTTGAGCTTATCGGGTATAATCAGGACAGAGCCACTTACATGGAAATTGATTAAGGTGTGGTTGCCTGTCAACGTGATATTTGTCGGGATGCTAATTACAAGTATGTTTAGGTATGCTGTTTAGTCACCTTCTCTTGCCATCAATTACTCTCTTTCAAGCATGCTCAGTATTATTAATTTTGTTTTATTCTGATCCATGCCAAAATACGGCCTTCTTTTTTAGCTTATGTAACGATTGTTGTTTTCTATGGAGCTTTTAGCATGTGAAAATCTTGACCCGTATCCATGTTCATGTTTTGCAGTTTGAAGTACATTAATGTTGCAATGGTCACCGTCCTCAAGAACGTAACCAATGTGATAACGGCAGTTGGTGAGATGTATCTTTTCAATAAGCATCACGACAACAGAGTTTGGGCTGCTCTTTTCTTATGGTAGTATCTTGTTTCATCTTTATTCTCTTCTTTGCCATTTTTCATTTTTTTTTTTGCCGGCGCTTAGATTGGAATCTTCTTTATTGAAAATGACCTTTTGTCCATCTGTTTTGTTATTATCTGCCATATTTTCTCCGTTTCAAAAGTTTCTGTGCTAAAGGTAATAGTTTTTTCGGTTTGTCCTCAATGAATGTGTGCATTTCAGATGCCGAAAATACCCCTTTAGTGAACTGTGAAGTCGGGTCAATAAATGGCCATTTGCTAGCTATTTTCAGACAGAAAATATTGGGATCATTAGTACACGTTTCAATATTGTGATGCTGGCCTTATGAATAGTAGCATTTACAAATGCTCGACGTTTTGATATTTTTTATCTGTGGCCTTATTTATGTGTCTTCTAGGGTTCTACTAAGAGTATGTGAAAAAATGAGCTTAATACGATTACATTTTTGCAGATTATTTCAGCAATTTCTGGTGGAATAACGGATCTTTCTTTTCACGCTGTGGGTTATACTTGGCAGATCATTAATTGTTTCTTGACTGCATCATATTCTGTAAGTACATAAACGTTAATTCTTTCGTGCTATTGAACTAACATAAAACATTTTCTTGTATTCTCCAGAATTCTTGGTATACTTGAATAAATGCGTGCTCTATCTACGTAGTATGATTTTGCTGTTACAATATTTGAATCCAATCATGAACTCAAAGTGGTGATTATCGTGCAGTTAACGCTGCGAAGAGTGATGGATACTGCTAAACAAGTCACGAGATCCGGAGAATTAAACGAGTTTTCTATGGTGTTGCTAAATAACACCCTCTCATTGCCTTTAGGAATTGTGCTAATATTTATATTCAATGAAGTGGATTATCTTTCGAAAACGTGAGTTTTTATATACTCCTTTTCGTTAATTTAGTACTCTGGAGTTTTAAGTTTCTGTTACGATAATGATAGATATACAGAAAATTCCACACGAAAATCACCCACGTACCGTTGGATCGTTTTTACGTGAACTTTATTTATATCAATATACTCTTTGCTGATGTATTCTCTGAAATCTCAGACCGCTTTTACGGTTGCCTAGTTTCTGGTTCGTTACTACGTTAAGTGGCTTTTTGGGTTTGGCCATCAGTTTTTCATCTATGTGGTTTCTTCATCAAACCAGTGCAACAACATACAGGTAGTGTGTGTGTGATGTATATATATGCTGGTTTTGTTTCAAATTTTCTTAGAGTTTCTTATAATTATTGTCTCCATTTTGCAGCCTTGTAGGATCACTCAATAAGATACCTCTCTCCATAGCTGGAATTTTTTTGTTTAATGTCTCGACTAGCCTCGAGAACTCCGCGAGTATACTATTTGGTCAGTATCACCTTTTTTTCTTAAAGGGATAAAGACACTTTTGGCCCTTTTTGTTTTACGATATTTGCATTAATATCCCCTTTGTTTCATCTCGGCACTTTTACCATTCGTCTATGTGTTTTTTTACCTCCTCCGTCCATTTTGGCCATGTGTCAAGTTTTCATTGACCGGAGCATGTCGTACCTTTTCAACGTTACCGAGCCTTTCGTGGTTTAAAAATGCCGAATCGTGCCTGAATCACTTCGGATTGAGAATGTAAAAAAGAAAGAAATGCATAGATGATGGGTGGAAGTGTCAAGATGAAACATTGGGGATATGAGTGCAAAAGGCATGAAACAAAAGGAACCAAAAGTGTCTTTATCCCTCACATGAGACTGTTTTTACGGCTTTAACCCGTGAGTGGGTCCCATGACGTCGTCTTTTAAGATGCACTGTTTTGTTTTTTATGGTGAATTTTGCAGGTCTACTTGCAGGGGTGTTCTTTGCTAGAGCCAAAATGAGGGAGAGAACTCAATCTTAATTGACCCACTTTTTCTATAACTTGTAATAACCTTGTTCATGTAACTTGTAATAACCTTCTATTTTTTGGAAAGAGCTTTTTAAAGTACTTTTCTACAAAGGGAATTTTCCTCTTTAGTGCATATATTATCTTGTTTTGAACAAGGGCCTTGTTGTAATATGTAAATTATTATCTTATTTATGAACCTCTATTGTTATGGGGGGTATTGAGGTCATTTTTCGTCTATTCGTGCAAAATCTTAGGTGGTTGTAATCCTTGACGTGTGTATTACTTGGAATTTTGGAAATGAATATATGATGGTTTTTTCTTTTGTTATGTGCTAACTAGATTAACCAAATCTGAGGTAAAAAGTTTGTCTGCACACATACATGAATCTATCACACACCATATTTCAGGGTTAGATTCAACTTTATGGAAGCCTAAAATGGATTTTGTAAAGTTGAATATTGATCGAGCTTAGATTTGATTTTTTAAAGATCGAATGTCGGTGTGATGTTTAAAGAGTAGATTAGTTGTGGTGTTAATAACTCGATTAGAGTATTTGCACTGTGTTTTTTTAAAAATATTTTTTAACATATTCTTTACTTAATTATAAAACCATCCTTTTTACGGATAAATGCAAATTACCCTTCAAACTATAACTTCTGGAAAGGGAAAATAGTAAGAAAAACTATAGCAAAACTTACAACCTTAGGGTACTATTTGATGAGTAGTGATAGACCGATAGTGCCACAATAAAATGGTCATAATAAAATACGTATATCATTGATTATTATTTGGACATATTGATTTATATGAGTCTCATAAATGATCAATGGTGCAAAGGTATATGCGGCATTTAGTTGTGTATATATTGTTGTGTCACAAATATTTCTCTTATTCGATCGATTTTAGCATTGATTTTGATGTATGACTCATTGATGGATAAGAGCCCGATCATTGATAGTGACATTTTATGCATTGATTTATTAAGAGTAATGAGATGTCAACAACAAAATGAACACAATACTTTTTACAATATTGATTAGTTTAGGATCCATTCATACATCTTACAATTAATACATATCCCCTGGATATGGCATAGTGGTTAACGGTTGGGGTGATGTAATGCCACGCTGGACCAGCCGGAGTGTGGGGTTCGAGTCCCAGTAAGGGCCGCCCTTTCGAGAGCGGAAAAAAAAAAGCCTCTTCCCGAGTTGCTAGGTCTCGATTAATCTCTCGCGCACTCTCATGTATCGGATCGGGCGAGAGACCCTTCCGGTTAGGGTTTAACCGTTTTTTTTTTTATAATTAATACATGCATCACATTTATTTTATTCGACACAAAACTCGATACAAACAAAACGAACCTCTCAACGAACTACTTTATCCGAATCAAATCAATTAAATTCATACTCAGAGATGCATGTTTCAATACACCAAACATATAAATGTAAAACAAAACTTCTTTAATTCAACCAAAATATGCAGAATAAACGTCTGCAGTTACAATATGCTGAAGCCATTCTTGTACATATATACTAAACACCAAATTAAATAAACTTCTACTCCACTAAACAACCAACTATAAACATACTTTTACTAAATACCAATAATAGATTAACACAAGTTAATTAATCACATGCATGCATAACTCTAATTAACATAAACATAAACAACATCTGCATATTTATGTATTTTTCTGCGGAAATTTTATTTTATTTTATTGATAAGAAAATAAAAAATCCGTACATTGCCGTATCCTGGCCCTCCCCTTTACAATACGTCGTCGGAGCATAGCCCTGCCTCCTTAAAACCTATATCTGGCAAACCCAGTGTAGGAAAATCCAGGTGTATAGGAAAGAGTACAGCACCCTATGCCCCGGTATCAAAATCTCCCTCCTATTTGCAGTAAATGAAACCATTCTCGTCTTCTCCTATGAATATATCATTAAAATAATTCACTGGAGGATCACTTGCCCCATTGTTTTGAAAATCATTAAGTCCCATGTCAGGTCCATAGATCCTGCAAAAAGGAAAGAAGGAAAAAAAAAAAAAAAAATTACGTCGAAAAAAAAATGTTTAAGAAATTGCAATAAAAAAGAAGAATGTGCACTATAATATTAACAAGATTAATTTAATTTTGTACTTGAATTTTTCTTATAGATTTTTGTCCAGAAGGACAAAATTACCAAAAATCGGGATAGAAGAAATCAGAATTTAATCGGAATAAAAATAACAATTATGTAAGAATAAATATGAAGAACAAATGTGGAATAGAGTAAATACGTAAGAATGATTGTAAAACACAAAATGAATGATAATATCGTGAAGAATAATTTTAAAGTATAATTGTGATTTTGTCATTCTTATAATCATCGAAAATGTTTCTTTTGTCCTTCCACATCTATTTATTAATTTTTTTCGCTGTAGCGCCTTCCCTTTTTCTTAATCAACTCCCATATAATTAATATTGACAGATTAAAGATGTAATAAAATGTTATGCTACTTTACTGCTATTCCTCTGAAATCTTCCACTTGGTCTATTTTAAGGGGTTTTTATTTACAACACAATAATTCTACCGATTCACCAAACTACCAATCGATTTTTTGAAAGTCAGTTATAGAGATAAAAACCGAGTCCTTGTACACCTATACCGTGAGAACCAACCTTCGGGAAGTCGGGTTTTGCCTCTCAAACTGACTTTAGAAATATTGTTGATTATCTGAAACAGGTGTGGTGCAAATAATAAATCCCCTATTTTATCCGATATTTTCGCTCTGAGCTTGATAAGCAACTTCTTATGGGGTCAAGGAGGGAGGATTCATGCCTAGACTATTTATCAAGTATAACAATCCAGATTTTGTAGATTCACCAAGATTTGTTCCAACAATACTAAGCAGACCTACTATTAAACCAATGAGTAATGATACATACACAACCGTTGTGACAAAACGAGTGTCACAACGTGTATATACACCATTAACGATTCATTATGTAAACTCATTGATCATTATTATATTCATCATTATCAACGGTGTAGACACACGTACGTTGTTGCATTCGTTGTGTGTCAAAACGGTTGTGTCAGTATATATCATTACTCTAAACGAATACGAAATTCATAGCAAAGTATCAAATCAAATTATTTATACATCTAAATGTTATATGGAAGTGCATATACGTACTGTGACTTTTTTCTGGAAACGTTGTTGTTGTTATCGTCGACGAGTTGAATTATATCATCATCTGAAACCTCAAAAGAGACGTCGTTGTTGTAACCGTAAGTAGATTCCGTATCCATCTGTCGCTTGAAACGATATTCGCCTCTGAGATTAACCGTAATATTCCTTCTTCTTTTTCTTTTTCTTGATCAGACATCATCATTGAGGGTAGAAACGGAACAACACTTGTTGAAGCAGCATTGTTTTGAGAAGAATTATTAATTAGGGCCACCATATCTTCTTGTTCAATTACTCTTATACCCTCGTTCAATAAACCTGGTGCAGCTCCATCTTTAGAACTTAAATTCAACATTATCTTGCAGAACACATAATCAGATGAACCATTAATCCCTTTCAAACTATACTCATGCATGATCCAACTCCCGTACTGTTTCCTCATAGTATCCAAATCGAGCCAGTTTTTATCCGGCTCGTACGTAAACTTCCTACAATATCCAATCACTTCTTGATTGCTATTAAAAACATCGTCACCCCTCTGACCCGACCACGACCCACAACCCGACCTTCTTTTCACGTTCTTGGGTCCACGTTTATCCGTTGTCGCTTTACTCACGTAGCTCAGCTTAGTGTACACATAAAGAACATGTTTCTTGGAAAACTCACTGCCGTCCGGTAACCACGGTTCGTTCTTGGTGAAAATATCCCACGGCGGAGATTGATCGTCGTATATATTCTTCTCCACCACCAATCGTGTCGGCAACGGCTCTCCTTTCGCTTTTCTGGTCAAGAACTTGTTGAGTATTTCTTTTTTTGTTGGCGTAAAGTGGAATCCACAAGTTACAGGAGCCATTAAAGATTGCAGAATGTTTTACGAAAAGAAAGTGGAGGAAGAAACTTTGGAGAATGTTGAATAGAGAATGAAGTTAATTAACCTTGAAGATATATATATATATATATATATATATATATATATATATATATATATATAAACATATATATTTTATTATATGCGCTGACTTTATTATATTTTTTATTTTTGTTTGAAACGCTGTTGTTGTGTTTTTGTTTTTGTTTTTTTTTAATATTTTTTATCAGGACATTGAAAGTGTTTTTTTTTCTTCTATTTTTTGGGCGCAAAATTTTTTTTTTTCCTTCTTTTTTTTTTTATTGATCACCGTGATGCACTGACCATCCCGATGCATTGACCATCGTGATGCAGTGACACCGCGATGCATAGACCACCCCGATGCATGGACCACCGCGATGCATTGACCACCTCGATGCATTGACCACATCGATCTATTGACCACATCGATCTATTGACCACCCTGATGTATTGATCACCACGATGCATTGACCACCCCGATGCATTGACCTCCCCGATGCATGGATTACCGCGATGCAGTGACCATCCCGATGCAGTGACCACCCGATGCACTAACCACCCCCGATGCATTGACCACCGCGATGCATTGACCACCCCAATGCATTGACCACCGTGATGCATTGACCACCTACGATGGAGTGATCACTGCGATGTAGTGACCACCCCGATGCAGTGACCACCCTGATGCAGTGACCACCGCGATGCATTGATCACCACTATGCAGTGGCCTCCGCGATGTATTGACCACTGTGATGCATTAACTACCGTGATGCATTGACCACCCCGATACAGTGAGCACCATGATGCAGTGACCACCCCGATACAGTGCATTAGTTACCACCCCGATGCAGTGTCTACCCCCGATGCAGTGACCACCGCGATGCAGTGACCACCCCTGATGCATTGACCATCGCGATGCATTCACCAGTGTGATGCAGTGACCACCCCGACGCAGTGACCACCGTGATGCATTCACCACCGCGCTGCAGTGACCACCCCCGACGCAGTGACCACCGTCATGCATTGACCACCGCCATGCAGTGACCACCCCCGATGCATTGACCACCGTGATACAGTGGTCATTCACCACCAGGATGCAATGACCACCCCGATATAGTGACCACCGCAATCATTGACCATTGCGACGCAGTGACCACCGCGATGCATTGACCACTGTGATGCAGTGACAACCGCGATGCATTGACCACCGGGATGCAGTAGTCATCCTGATGCAATGACCATCATGATGCAGTGACCATCGCGATGCAGTGACATTTGATGATGCGACACCGCGATGACATTTGATATTTTTCCGTCTTAATTTCAGAAAATCGATTTCTTTTCTTTATAAAATCAACTTCAAACGACTATATATTTTGATATAAAACTACGATCAAGAAAATTCTTTCACCCTAACTCATATTTTTTCGTCCTCTTTATTCTGATATCTCATTTTATGAAATGACACCTTATGCAGTGACACTCAATGACAATAACATTTTATGAAGTGGCGCCCAATGACAACAATATTTTATGAAGTGACTCCCTATGCAATAACAACGGTTATATCTTTTGATATAAAACTCCTACCATCTTAATTCTTTCACCATAATTGAGTAAATGCAATGACAGTTGACAATGCATTGACAGTTGAATTGCAAAACATCTAAAAATTTCACCATAATCTTGTGTTGTTTTGATGCAATGACAATGGTTATATCTTTTGACATAAAACTCCGACCATCTTAATTCTTTCACCATAATTGAGTAAATGCTGTGACAGTTGACGATGCATTGACAGTTGAATTGCAAAACATCTAAAAAAAATGTTACCATAATTCATCTAAAAAAATTTCACCATAATCTTGTGTTGTTTTGATGCAATGAAAAAGGTTATATCTTTTGATATAAAACTCCGACCATCTTAATTCTTTCACCATAATTGAGTAAATGCAGTGAGTTGACGATGCATTGACAGTTGAATTGCAAAACATCTAAAAAAATTTCACCATAATTCATCTAAAAATATTTCACCATAATCTTGTGTTGCTTTTCTCAAGCTTGATTCATCGGAAAAGGAAGCAATGGAATTGTATACAAAGGAATTCTCAAAAACGGTGAGATTGTCACTGTTAAGAAACAATCTTCAAGCCTTCAAAAACTTCACGACAATTCAAAGCTTGAAAATGAAGATCGAATTTTATCAGGTGATGAAGATGCTTATGAAGTAAATGCTACATCACCCAAAAGAAGGTAAAAAAAACCAACAAATCTTCTTAAATTAGAATATGGTTTAATTTCTCTTTTCCCCGGGCTATTTGGAGTAAAAAAAATATAGTGCAGTAGTACATAAATTGTTTGTACTTTTTCTTTATTCTTTTTTGAAGTAAAGGTAGGTACAATGATCTACCAATTGGATATTTACAATACATTTTTATACCTTTAGATTAATGAAAATATGATGAAACAAATTATAGGAAGGGAGGGCAGAAGAAGATAATAACAATACCAATTGGAGAAAGGGATTATGGATCATCAAAAAGCATAGGAGAAGTATACCCTCCACCTGATTCTTGGTCTTGGAGAAAGTATAGGTAAAAACCCATAAAAGGGTCACCTTATCCCAGATACATACATATATTTATATATATGTATTAACAAACCATTTGGATTTAAAGTACATCCATTTTCTTGGTTTTCACAGATTCATTTCCAATTTCTTATCATTCAAACAATTTGTAACTTATTTCCATGAACCTCAGCAGTAGGACTGTTAACATGTGAGGTAGCGGCAAGAGCAGCATGTTTCATGTTCTTATTCACAGCATCAGGCTTAACTTGAGACTTCCTCACCTGTTTAAAAGGTTTTTTTCACATAAATATTTGGTTCATAAGTTTTAGAACCACCACAATCAACAACATAGTGCCCTAAAATCCTACATGTTGTATAGAATTTAGGGAGACCTTCATACAAGACATGCTTCTTCAATAAGGATCCACCAGGAAGATGAACAGTAATCCAGTCAGGAAGGTCCTCATGTCCAACATCCATCTCCACCAGGCACCTAGCAAAAAAGCAAATTCTATCTCTAGTAGCAATCACATAATCAGTATACAAAGGTTTACCCAAAAAGGTACAAATGCTACTAAGATGCCTCTCCTTCCAAAGCACAAAAGGAAGATTTGGCAATGTAATCCAACAGGAACAGTAGTGAAACCAACCTTACTGCAGTTGAAAAAGAAATGAATTTTACTTAACATAAGTGGTCCTTCAAAAGCATAAAAAGGACCACATTGTAGAACTTCATCCAAATCAGATGATTGGGCAAAGGTAAAGACTATCCACCCCGACACATCATAATTGTATTAGGAAATCAACGCGGGAACGCAACGGAATTCAAAATTTTGATTTCCTTTTTCCTAAGATCGACTTAGTTTAAGCAACAAGCATGAAAAGAAGTAGACAAATGAATACCTTGGTTGATCCAATTGGATTGACGTTTTGTCTACAGTTGTAGTTTTTGCACGAAGCTGCCCAAGCGTTCGGCCTCTACCGGTGATCCACAAGAACAGCCCACTGGGATCCCATCATGGATTGCTACTAGAAAAATCCGGTTGCTAGACCGGCTTTTTCTCTCTATCAAAATCACTCCAAAAAGCTCTCTATTTTTCACAAGAAACTATTAGTTTCTTGGAATTGTCATGTCTAAAAGAGCTAGCCAACCCCTTGCTTAAATAGGGTGTTAGGCGCCCCTCATATCTCCCAATCTGATTGAGATTAGCTTCCTAGTAGATTGAGGAGAAAGAAAACATTTTCCTAATAAAACATGGAAAGTATCTTTTGTTGATTTATCTCATTTAATATTCAATATATTATATTAAATATATTTCCAAGATATATATTGACAATATCTTATATTGAATATATCTTTATCTTATTACCATAAATCTATTTTTCCAAAATCAATTAATATCTAATATTAATATTATGATAATCTTATTAATTAAATTGCACAATTCAAATGTACCCAATACACAAGAAAATGGCGTCCCCTCTTCCCCACTAATTTGGGATTTGAGATTTTCTTTAATTAATATAATACTATGATTAATTAAATTGCAAAATACATGTATATCATATACACATAAAATTCGACATAAATATCTAATATATGTACATTTAATTAATCAATTTAATTAATATCTTGTATTATATTTATTCGTAATAAATAAATACCACCATATTAATTTACCACTATAACCTTTAGAGTATGAGATAATTCTTTCCTTATTTGGTTATCGCTATAACCGTATTTTAATCTGGCCAGATGTTCATATGTGTATGACCCGATAGGCTTCCGAATATGTTGGCCGCAGACACAAAGTGCAAATTACGAAAATGCTCTTCATGCCTAACGATCATGGGATAACGTTTAGCAACACACCGTGACCCCCAATCATCGAAAGAGTCAAATGCAATGACCACTACCCTTCATGTGAAACAGTTACCGTGTAAATACAATCCTATCGCTGTAATAATATCCATACGGCCGTACGTTGAGTGTCAAACATCAACGACCGTATCTTATAATCTGGATATCATGCTCTCTCGGGTAACTCATTTACTTCCACTTTTCAAAGATTCACGAGAGTAAGACATTCCTTATAAGAAGGCCCTTTCAGATATTCACCCCTACTGATAGGGTACGTGATTCCTAGACGACCAAAACATGTATACTCCGCATGTTTCAGTATCACACCCAATCACTACCGCATTATCGCCCCATGGCTAGGGGAAACCTCAATAGTGTCAAAGTATGACAATCCACACCGTGATGCCATGTAGACTCCGGTCCTAAGGATAATTACACAACCGCCATATAGTGTGACACTTAACAGTGTAAGTGGGTCGATCCTAACGTCGCGCATTCTCTAATACACGCCCACGCATGGTCCAAGTGTCCTGCACTTCGATAGACGAGATCTATCCCTGCCCTTAAAGACAGAAGACATTTAATACGTGCTAGTCTGTTTGTACTACCAATGCCCCGTTTAATAGTACATCAGACTAGAGACATTTAAGTATCAAACTCATTAAAGTGATTAGAGATGTCATCAACCATAATCGCCTATCATGGTTTCTCTATCACAGTTTAATACTAAGGACGTTATCATATAACAATTCATAATTGGTTCTTTAAAAGAACAAATATATGACAATAGAAAAGCAATTTAATATATGCATAAACATAAAAGAAATAGTAGAAATGATCCGACCCGGTCGGATCCGGTCCAACCCGATTGGGTTTAGGACACCATTTCAAAAAATTGTACCTGTATTTATTAGGCCAAGGGTTTACAATTTTTTTGACTGCCTCCACCAGGAAACTTGGAGGGAAAGATACCAATCAAACTCAAACTCTGCAAATCATCTTCGTCAAAAACTTCAATACTGAAATCAACACCATGTAATGAAAGAATCAAGGTCCATATGAAGTTTCCAAACACCAGAAGTAGGTTCACTATTTTCCTTAAGTAAATTTACCCAAGGAACATCATTCTTATTAGCAGTAGCATCAACAGAGGCACAAATGCCAACTACATTAGCAAGAGGGGACCAAATCAATTCGAGCCTCAACATGATCGAAATTAACTACAACAGTAAAAAGAAGATCAATCCCGGAGAAGCGGCAGCAGATTGAAAGAAGCATAATTCAATGTAGAGTTCAATTTAGATACCTTAGCAAATGAGGCAAAAGAAACAGTGCAATCGAAAAAATATCGACCATGGAAGAAGACGCCTTCAAAGCAACAACCATTTCAAAAGTATGATTCTTCAAATCAAGAATTTGAGCAACAGAATCCGACTTCAAAGCTTCAGAAGATTGAGCCACGACAGCGGAACCCAAACCGAAGAGTCAATCACAGCTGAAGAATCAGCAATAACAGCAATAAGAGCTTTAACGAGGGCAATATCAAAATTTAAGTTAACAGATACATTCCCCCGTATCAACAGGTGACCCTAAAAATCCTATCTTTCTTGAAAATCCCGAATTGAAAAAGTGTGTAAAACTGAATATTACATGAATTAAATGCTGTTAACCTATTGATGACGGTCAAGTTATAAAAAAACTCGATACCTAAATAACCAACTAGTAAGAGAACTAGGTTCAATCGTAGTATAGCTAGATAGAGTCGAGGTCGATCCCACAGAGACTCGGCTTAAACAAGTACAACGTTATTAAACTAAAAATAGATTAAAGGGCGGTCTACGACCAACAATAACGTAGAAATAAAGATTGACACGATAGAAAACACAAAGACTAACAATACGACAGTAGACACTAAACACGTATTTTTAAGGTTTTATAAGACTCTAACAAACGGTATTGATTACGCTAGTAGTAATTACTCCCCATATATGTATATCTAAGCCGAGATGTAAAAGACTTTAAGGTTGATTATATTTTGGCTACGGAGTCATCCCCTAAATCGTATCTACTTCGTGAACGGATAGAAGATCTTTATGCTTAATTACTTAATCCTTCCTTGGACAGATAGAACATCATATAACAAGCATGCTACACCAAACTAGGGATGCCGATCTAAAAATCGCCACCTCGCCTAGTGCAACCACCGTGGACGGGTTGGCACACCTCCTAAACGATCGGCTAACTTATGTCCTATTTAACATGGCAATTTTCACAATATATCATATTAATTTACGAAACGATGTAACAAATTGGCCGATCTATTACATGTGTATATGAAAAACAGAAAGCACGACGTAGCCGAAGTCGTTCACAGAAAATTACTAGAATCTTGATGGCTAGATCTAACCATATAGACCGTGGTAGATCTAGACCGGTGACTCTAGAATTTGGTCGTAAAACGCCTTCGTACGGCTTACATCTACATGAATATGGGTTTGATAATTAACTACATCACGAAATCAATACACAAACGACTACTCCATAACGAAATAAAATAGATCTACGAATAAAAACGACATATTTGGATAGACATTACCCTCGTAGACGGAGGGTCCTCCGATCCTTCAATGCAATCTTTAATCGATGAATCCATCGCCTCCGTGATGAAGCAACATAATATAAAATAAAAAGAACTATATTGATAAACTAAAAGTATTGTAATATTGTGTCTTATGGTTTGTTGGGTGGTTTTTTACAAATTTCATAGTTGCTGCTTATATAGAGGTTTTTGCCGACCTAGGAAGGATCTAGAAGATATACACGTGATTTCTGCCGGATAAACTTCAAGTGACCGAGCCGACTCTCTCGGTCGACCGAATGGATAGGCTCGGTCGACCGAGCCGTTTTTTACACGTGTTAAACGCGTCTCTTTGTCTGACTTGTTCCCCACTGCATTCTTTTGAACTGATCTGATTTATCCTTTGATTAATGCTCCGATTTTCCTCTTCATTATCCTGAGATTTCTCGATTGCGCGATATTTATCTTCCCGATTTATCACGATCTACAAAATCAGCAATTATCTCACAATAAATCGGTCTTTAATAATAAAAATAGCTAAATCATATTAATAATCACTTAACATTAAATAATAAATATAAACGAGTGATTTAATATGAAATATACATTATTAATCTCGATTTAAGGTCAACGTTGATGACTTTTACGGGTATAATTTGACCGTCATCAACTACTCCCCACTTAAACTTTGATCGTCCCGAACAAAGCATCAATAAGTCATTCTCCAAGACAACATTTTCTATGGTCAAATCATACTTACACAAGAAACTCAAGTCAACTCATACTAGTCATGCTCATAAGATATCAATTATTCACTACTTACTATGAATCGAAGTGATGTGTGCATGTGCATTGGTTTTATATAAATGTGGCAAGATTAGAGTTCATGCTAACTTCGCAATCTCAACCTACCAACCTCAACATTCATTACTTCTTATGCCTCATGAATGGTTGAAGAGCACTAGAGCAATAAGCAAGAGCGTATCTATAGGGATTTTGGACTTGAGACCGAGTACTACTCAAAGCCTCTTAAAAAGTTGAATATTTTTGTTTTTCATATCTTCATATTTTTCAAATACTATCAATCTCAAGGAAGAAAACTTTTTAAAGTATCCCCCTATCTTAGATCATGTATAGCATTGAATATTACCACAAGCGCGGGGCTACTTTGGTAATGTCACCACAAGCCCAGTGTCTAACATTTTGCTAAAACACAGGTACGTCTCAAGCTTATTACTCTGCTTTAATGGCTAAAAGATAAGAATGCATCAGCAGATAGATATTGATACTAAGTTCACATAACCAATCATCTATGCAATGTACACATAATTTCGTCAGTTATTATGATTTGCGCGGTATACTCGATTCACAGATTGAGTAATTGAATAATAAATAACTACTTGCAAAAACGGGCATGAATATCCTTAGATTTACTTAACATAAGTATAAAACGATCACGTACTCATGAAACTTGGTTCCTTTCCTATCAATTCTTAGCTAGGAACTCACAATTCTAAGGGTACGAGATACATAATATGATATTTATTCAATTTTTCAATTTTTCAATTTTTCTACCGTTTCATTCAAATTTCAATTATAACATAACATAGCTAAGTCTCCTACCCCCCACTTAAACATGGCATTGTCCTCAATGACAGAAATAAATGAGAATTTAAGAAAAAGACTTAGCTCTGGAAACGGCTCCCAAGTAAAGGAACAATATCGGAGTAAACATCAGCACGTCGTGGAGAGACATACACATCCTGTATAAGCAAACAAGCTCCACGAAATCGTCAAATACCATGTCCATGGAAGTTATAAAATAATGTGGCAGTAATTAGATATAAATACCTAAAAACAGTTTAAGCCACTTTACTTTATACTGCCATGGACAATACCAAAAGGGATTTAAACCTAAATAAAAACTCACATGACGGCTATCAAGGAAAAAACCTCGTTTATTCCGAATTTAGACTCGGAACATGGCGAGATGAAAAAAACTGTAACAGTCTCATGCTACTTTATTCAAAGCAAAAACAAAAACAAATCTAAAATATAGTTGTAAGAAATAGTTCTATGGTTATAGTCGTTAGCTCGACTGTACTCACATGATGGTCTAGTTGTAACTAGGATTGCCTAGAGTAAATACTTCTTCCTCCCTATCAAATTGATTCCCGAGGTAATGCTTTAATCGGTGGCCATTCACCACAAAAGTCTTTCGATCATCCAAGTGACTTACCTCTACAGCTCCGGAAGGAAATACTTTACTCACTTTATAAGGACCAAACCATCTTGATTTTAGCTTTCCCGGGAAAAGTTTCAGGTGCGAATTGTAAACAAGAACCATATCACCGATCTTAAAGGTGCGGTCAAGGATCTTTTTATCATGAAATCTCTTAGTGCGCTCTTTATAGATCCGAGCATTCTCGTAAGCTTCAATGCGAAACTCTTCTAGGCGAGTCAATTCCAACAATATCTTTTCTCCGGATAAACTTTCATCTAAATTCAACATACGAGTAGCCCATAAGGCACGGTGCTCAAGTTCAACCGGTAGATGACACGCTTTCCCAAAAACAATCTGGTATGGGGACATACCTATGGAAGTCTTATACGCAGTCCGATAAGCCCATAAAGCGTCATCTAACTTCAACGACCAATCTTTCCTTGTTGGGTTCACGCTTTTTCCAGGATGCGCTTAATCTCTCTCGCTCGTGACCTCAACTTGACCACTTGTTTGAGGATGATAAGCGTAGCTAACTTATGTCTCACCCCGTACTTGGCCATTAACTTCTCAAAAGGCTTATTACAGAAATGGCTCCCATTATCACTAATGATGACACGAAGGATTCCAAACCGCGTGAAGATATTCTTCTTTAAAACCGCAGACAACCTTCAGATCATTGGTGGGTGAAGCAATAGCCTCAACCCATTTAGACACATAGTCGAATCGCCACCAAAATATAGCGGTTTGAAACAGACGAAGTGAAAGGTCCCACAAAATCAATTCCCCATACATCAAAGAGTTCTGGTTCTAAGATACTCCTTAGTAGCATTTCATGTCTCCTAGAGATATTGCCCGTTATTTGGCATGAATGACAGGATCTAGCATATTCGTGCGCAGTTTTGTAAAGATTGGGCCAGTAAAAACCACATTGGAGAACTTTAGCAGCAGCCTCTTGTCCCCTCCATAGTGTCCTCCTCGCTTCATAAGTATGGCAATGTTTAAGTATATCGAGGAATTCACTCTCGTGAACACATCTTCTAAGTATGTTGTCCGAGCAACGCTTAAAAGATAGGGTTCATCCCAATAATAGTGTTTAAGGTCCGCAAAGAACTTCTTCTTTTTGTCTTTGGTTCAAATCTGGTGGCAAATATCTCCCGGATAAATAATTCACATAATCTTTAAACCATGGTTGTTGCTTCTCACCTTAACAACCTCACCTTGCAAAGATATCTTGCGCGCAATCACTATTCCCTAAAATGGTAGAGATGGAGGATAATTGCTCGTCGGGGCTTTTCTAAGCGGGTGTGAATGCCTCCTCAGCTCTTTCTCCTTATCCCTAACATCCTCTACATTTTCCTTGTTCTTTGGGATTGGTGGAGTAAGCTCCTTTTCAATTCTAGTCATTATTATGCTCACATCCCTAGGGTTCCTATCGGTGTTGCTTGAAATCCCCGGGAGGTCTAGTTGACAGTTGTTCAGCTAATTGTCCTATTTGATGATAGAGATTATGGACTAAGGCTTCTTAGTTGGTGACTTTGGCATCATTCTCTTGATAGTATTGGTGAAAGTTTGTAGCCAAGTCAGTAATGGATTCTGCTAATTGATTCACAGTGTCAGACATTGTGTTACTCATCTTTTCAAGCGCAACTTCCCAACCGTAAGTTTGAGCTTGCTGAGGTACATAAGTGTTGTGTGGTTTTACCTCTTCATTTGGATCACTCCATCGGAATTCAGGTTAGTCCTGATTTGGTTTGTAACCTTCATAGTGATTACCCTGCCTCCCAATGTAATTGGCTTCTTTAGTACCCGCATTCTCTAATGGCCTAGTCGCTTTCCGTCCCTTTTCCAGCCTCTACTGTACAATCCTCTCATGCATACCATCCACCTTATCATTTATGAGCAATAGAGTATTTAGGATCTTATGCGATACATCCTCCTCAAGATTATCGGCCATCTTCACAGTTGCTATTTCACCACCTCCCCGTTGGCTATTCATTGCTACTTGCTCCATCTTTCCTCGTGCCTCCTCAGGAGATAAAAGAAAAACGCTCCATCGCTGGAGGCATCTACTCTTATCTTCTCCGTATCTCTCAATCCATGGTAAAAGGTTTGCATTAAAATCCATAGAGGGATATCATGATGAGGGCACTTCCTCATGGACTCCTTGAAACGTTCCCAAGCTTGATCAAAACACTCCCCAGGTTGCTGCTTGAACCCCAAGATATCTTGGCGTAACTTAAAGATCTTTCCTATAGGGAAGTACTTATTCATGAACTTTTGTAGCAGTCCCTCCCAGGTCGTGATTGATCTAGCCTCTAAAGAGAAAAGCCATTGCTTAGCTTTATCTTTCAAAGTGAAAGGGAAAAGTCTCAGCTTAATGTTATCCTCTGGAACCAGTTCTGGCTTCACGGTACTAACGATCTCTAAGAAATTCATCACGTGAATGCCAGGATCTTCATTCAGGATACCATGAAAAGTGGAATAGTTTGTCACCATTTGAATGACATTAGGTTTCGGGTGATAAATTTCAGCAGCAATTTTAGGTACTACGATAGCAGGAATGAATTGTTCAATGGTGGGCGTTGCATAGCTTTGCAAAGTGCGCCTTTCCCATGCAGCCACAGCTTGGTTAACAAAATTTGCATTATTAAAATTATTTCCATTTACCTCGTTGGCTTCATTTAGTAATCCTTCCATGTCGGAGTCAGATTGATCGGAATGTTGTGTTCCTTCAGATTTTTCCTCGCCTTGCTCCTCGTTTGGATCCTTAGAAATCCGGGTAGCTTGTTTTTTTTTTAATTTTATTTTTTAAATTTGCAAAGCAAAAACAACAATAAACAATTAAAATGCGCCAAGGCTACTGCCTTTGGCGAGACTCTAAAATAGACAAAAATAAAAATAACAAAAACAATAAACAATTAGAAACTTTAATGGCTAATCTTTTAACTAGACTTAATAAATAAAAACTAAACTAAAACAGACTCGAAAAATACAAAAACACAAGGCAGAAACTGTGTAAATCAAAACAGGAAAAAAACAATAAATTCTCGGTCGACCGAGAACTGTGGTTCGGTCGACCGAACTCTTTTTATTTATTTATATATTTTTTAATTTTTTTTATTTTTAACGAGACTGTTTAATATACTGACTCTTATTCACAATATTTACGAATCTACTTTTAATAAAATAAGCTATACTCAATTTAATGACACGAGTCCCCGGCAACGGCGCCCAAAACTTGATGACGGTCAAGTTATAAAAAAAGCTCGATACCTAAATAACCAACTAGCAAGAGAACTAGGTTCAATCGTAGTATAGCTAGATAGAGTCGAGGTCGATCCCACAGAGACTCGGCTTAAACAAGTACAACGTTATTAAACTAAAAATAGATTAAAGGGCGGTCTACGACCAACAATAACGTAGAAATAATGATTGACACGATAGAAAACACAAAGACTAACAATACGACAGTAGACACTAAACACGTATTTTTAAGGTTTTATAAGACTCTAACAAACGGTATTGATTACGCTAGTAGTAATTACTCCCCCATTTATGTATATCTAAGCCGAGACAGAAAAGACTTTAAGGTTGATTATATTTTGGATACAGGAGTCATCCCCTAAACTGTATCTACTTCGTGAACGGATAGAAGATCTTTATGCTTAATTACGAATCCTTCCTTGGACAGGATAGAACATCATATAACAAGCATGCTACACCAAACTAGGGATGCTGATCTAAAAATCGTCACCTCGTCTAGGCAACCACCGTGGACGGGTTGGCACACCTCCTAAACGATCGGCTAACTTATATCCTATTTAACATGGCAATTTTCACAATATATCATATTAATTTACGAGAACGATGTAACAAATTGGCCAGATCTATTACATGTGTATATGAAAAACAGAAAGCACGACGTAGCGAAGTCGTTCACGTAAAATTACTAGAATCTTGATGGCTAGATCTAACCATATAGACCGTGGTAGATCTAGACCGGTGACTCTAGAATTTGGTCGTAAAACGCCTTCGTACGGCTTAGATCTACATGAATATGGGTTTGATAATTAACTACATCACGAAATCAATACACAAACGACTACTCCATAACGAAATAAAATAGATCTAAGAATAAAAACGACATATTTGGATAGACATTACCCTCGTAGACGGAGTGTCCTCCGATCCTTCAATGCAATCTTTAATCGATGAATCCATCGCCTCCGTGATGAAGCAACATAATATAAAATAAAAAGAACTATATTGATAAACTAAAAGTATTGTAATATTGTGTCTTATGGTTTGTTGGGTGGTTTTTTTACAAATTTCGTAGTTGCTGCTTATATAGAGGTTTTTGCCGACCTAGGAAGGATCTAGAAGATATACACGTGATTTCTGCCGGATAAACTTCAAGTGACCGAGCCGACTCTCTCGGTCGACCGAATGGATAGGCTCGGTCGACCGAATGGATAGGCTCGGTCGACCGAGCCATTTTTTACACGTGTTAAACGCGTCTCTTTGTCTGACTTGTTCCCCACTGCATTCTTTTGAACTGATCTGATTTATCCTTTGATTAATGCTCCGATTTTCCTCTTCATTATCTTGAGATTTCTCGATTGCGCGATATTTATCTTCCCGATTTATCACGATCTACAAAATCAGCAATTATCGCACAATAAATCGGTCTTTAATAATAAAAATAGCTAAATCATATTAATAATCACTTAACATTAAATAATAAATATAAACGAGTGATTTAATATGAAATATACATTATTAATCTCGATTTAAGGTCAACGTTGATGACTTTTACGGGTATAATTTGACCTTCATCACCTATTTTTAGAACGATCTACACTCCAAGACGATGGTTTTGACTACTTATGGTTGCGAAACAGAGCTACGGATTAAAAGATGTGAATTTTTGAAGAATCGAACCCGCCGAAAACCAAAAACTAGGGCTAAACTGAAAACTTACGAAATTGTGAATAGTTGGTGTGGAAACGTTCGTCTTGATGAGACGATGATTTCCGTCTTCTACGGTCTGCCCAAATTCCTGACGATTAGCCGCACGATTGAAGATTCCCTTCCTCCGCTTCCAACCAATTCTGCGTCTGTTTTTCTTGAGAGCTGCGTCGTTCTCTCTTTTTATTTTCTTCAGAATTGTCGTGGATTATGAGGGACATATTAGAATTAATTTTATTTTATAGCCACTAATTAAATACATTAATTAATTAACTAAATCTTTTTATTCTTTATAATTAATTTCCAAGACTTTGAATTATCCCCTTTTAATTAAATAAAAATAGGATAAAAATAACTAGGTCGTAGTAAATATAAACAATTACTATTTTACCCTTTCTTGGAAATTCAGGATGTTACATTCCTCCCCCCTTACGAGGAGTTTCGTCCTCGAAACTCGAATGTAACTGGGGTGTACTTGAACTCTGGACTTCACCAAGCGTCTCGTCTTCTAACTCACATGTCATCTCTGCCGGTGTGAGTCTGCTTCACCAAACCAAGACTAGTTGTACATCTTCTTTCTCAACTTTCTTCATCTGCCGCTCTGAAGTGTGCTTGATTCTTCCACGTAGGTCAAGGTCCCTTCAACCATTTCGAGGGACGTCTTTAGATACACTTCATCTTCAGCTTCAGACTCTAACAGTCTTCTTCTTACACCTGCCCAACTCTTCTGCCTATCTTGAACCATCTTGAGGTTGCAATGATCAACTTCAATCTTCTCATTAGCTTGATGTATCAACTCTGGTCTCATATCTTGTCATCGCTCCACTTCATCCCAGAAAACTGGCGTTCTTCGCTTTACTCGAGGTAGAGTTTCAAATGTTGACATCTGGATGTTAATGTGGTAACTAGTGGTGTATGCAAATCTTCTATCTCTAACTCCACGAAAGGTCATCAGTGGTACTGTTCCAGCTTTCTGTATATCTAGGTTTCTCTAGGATGATTGCAACTGCTATCTTGTGGGTTCATTCATCACTTCACCACAAACTTGTTGTAGAACCGCAATGATTCCAGCTAAAGGACTTCTGAGTCTTGTTGGGATAGAGAACATACATTTGCCATACTTTCTCTCTGATGATCTGATCTAATCCTTATGACAATAAGAGTTAGCTTGGAAAAACAACAGAGTTTGAAGGTGACAAGTTGAGCACCAGGAAGACTAAACCATTTAAAATCAGAAGGAGGGCAGAATCTCAACATGCAAGAGCTTTAGAGACAAAACGAGTACACCAAAATATCTCAGAATGAAATAAAAGGAACTTGTCAAGGAAAAAAATAAAAGTCTACATTATTCAAACAGAGGTTATTTCAAGATTGAAAAGGAGATAGGGTTTTCCTCATGACAATGTAAGGGAAAAATCAAAAGTTCGAAAAAGTATGCGATAAACGAGCTTTCAAGTGAAGGGGAAAAGACACTTAAGAATTGTTTGATAAAGTTTGGCTTCGAAGAATTAACTCAAACTTTCAAAGAAAGTGTGAAGATCATTGATGATCCAATTCAAAGTTTCAAGGTTGCACTACTCGAGAGGAATAGAACACTGCCGGGGAAATAATTGTTGGAGATATCTCATTTTAATGGGTTGAAACGGTCAACTTTAGCGCAATTTTTGGATGCTCCGGTGTGATTCACCGGGAGCTTATTACGTCTAAAAATTCTACTCACGGAGTAGATAATGTTTGGCTTTGGAATCACTTGATTCGGATATCGGGTGAATGAGAAATTAATGCCTAAAGTTGGTTGAAAATGTGTTGGAGATAAGAGTTGAAGGGAGAACCTCAACTCAATCTCCCACATTGGAAGTTTGAGAGACTTGAATTCCACATATAAGAGCTAGTGTATGCTCTTATAAATGTGCCCCAAGGCGTAAGACACTTTTGTGCAGGAGGGAGGACTTAGATAATTCCACACACGCGCATGCCGCGGCCGCCGTCCGTCCGGCCGGCTCGGCTCGTGCTCGGCTCGGGTGTTACTAGTAATTTTTTGGACAAAATTTCCTTTGAAATTAACCAGAAATTAATTAGTTAATCGTGAGGCGGTTGGAAGGTTCCAGAATTGTGTGGAAACGAATTCTGAATAATTAAGTCGGTCTGGAATTAATTAAATTAAATTAATTTCGAAATTGGGTTATTTTCGGCCAGAAGATAGCTTTTCTTGAGGGAAAAGTCGAGCGATTAAATCATCTGACCAATCAGAATTCAGAAGACACGTCATCCGACCAATCAGAAATGTGGAAATAGTTGGCCAATTTTAATTAAAAAATTCGGCCCTAATTTCTTTTCCAAGGGGAAAAGTTGGCCAACTTTGATGATGTGTTCTGGCCAATCACATTCAAGCATTGGCTCCTCCTCTCCACTATATAAAGAATCCCAAGGATGAAGGTTAGAGCATTCTGTTTTCTCTTTTGTCTTCCACTACATACTATCAACCATATAGTTCTACTTATTGAGTCGAAGAGAAGTCGGAGCACGTTGTAAGTTCGCCGGAGCTTGGATTGTTAAAGTGCCTCTCAATCCGAGACGTAAGCCATTATATCTTGGGAGACAGTTGCTTCTACCGTGGGCACCATACCAGAGCAATCTGTCTTAAGGAAAGAGTTTCATAACTACTTCGGTTTGTCTTTATTTATGCATTGTATTTTAATTTTCTCAATCGTTTAATTCAGATCTGTACGTTAATTGCATATTTTGTTAGATCTATCATATAGTTCTGTTAATTTATTAGATCTGCACCATAATCACTTTAATTTGCTAGATCTAAATAAAAAAATTAGATTTTATTTACGAGTTGTTATTTTCTGCATTTAATTTCCGTAATTAAATCCATGAATTACGGATCTGTTCCGTAAATCACTCCACACACGACACTTATTTCCAACAAGCTTAAGACCGATTTTAATTCGTGTGTTAGAGGATATTTTTTACGTGTTAAGTTACTGATCAGCTAGATTGTTTTAATTTATTTATATCCTGCTTCAGTTTGGTTGAGGCCAAACTGATAACTCTTTTCTACTCTTTCTTGATATTTACGTTCGTTTGAGCACGAACAAACTTGATTTGTCGATCTTATGTGTTTACAGAAATGGAAACAACTGAGCAAGGGAGTACCTCTGTGCTCTACTATACACTTTCTGCAGTAACAATTCCGGACCTCAAGGGGAAAAACCGGAAAAGTTTGGTGGCTTGAACTACAAGAGGTGGCAAAGAAGATGCTATTCTATCTGACCACTCTTGGCTTGGCTCGGATGCTGACTGAGGATCCTCCTGTCTTGAAGGAAGGAGATCATGCCTCTGTCACGGCTTTGGATGCGTGGAAGCACTCTGAATTCCTGTGCAACAACTGCATCTTGAGTTTTTTTGGAGAACTCGATCTATAGGGTGTATTGCTCACAGAAGTCTGATAAATCCTTGTGGCAGGTTTTGGAGAAAAAGTACAAAATCGAGTCTGCTGGCTCAAAGAAATTTGCTGTGGTCAAATTCATGGACTACAAGATGGTAGACTCTAAGACTGTTGTCTGTCAGATTGAGGAGCTACAGGTGATCATATCTGAGATCCTGGAGGAAAAAATGATGATTTGTGAACAATTCCAGGTTGCTGCTGTGATTGGAAAACTTCCCTACTCTTGGAAGGATTTTCAAGAACTACTTGATGCACAAGCAGAAAGAGATGACTACGGAAGAGCTAGCAACGCATCTGCGGATTGAGGAGTAGAACAAGAGGTCATAACGAAGCTTTCTGATGAGCCAGTCCAAGGCGAACTTGGTCGAAGTGAGAAACAAAGGCAAAAAGCGTAAGCAGCCTAATCAAGGTCCAAAAGACAATAAGAAAGTCAAGCAACTGTTCACTGGAAGCTGTTACAACTGTGGAAAGCCAGTGCATCGCCAAAGTGAATACAGGTCACATGAAAAGGTTAAGCCAAATGCCTATCTTGCTGAAATTGTGGCTGAAGGCATGCAGGAGATTGTTGGACTTATTTCTTAGTTTTGATGATGAGTGCCACACTAGCTGTTATAGTGCAAAGGCAAAAAGATGTCTAGATTAAATGTATAGGTTTATTAGAGTTTGATTCATAAATAGGTTTGATCAAACAAGCATCAGTAAAAGGCCTCTTTGATTTATATCGCATGACCGGTCTAGTCGATGAGGGTAGATAGGTCGATGACCGGTCGAGAATCTATTGAAGATCAAGATCAAGATCAAGATCAAGGCCGAGGTTTCAAACTCGATAATTGAAGGCTAAAGGATCAAACTTAGTATTTAAAGTCAAGGATATGGAATCAGACTTTAGGCAAGTCTGTGATGACCTAAACTGATTGCATATACCTTGTATAGAAGGTCTAAGTTCCATTAGTTGGATGATGTTTGGAACTTGGTTATAATTAAAATGATGTAATCTAACTTCACAAATAAAAGTTAGATAAAAGTAATCAGCTGCATTATATTTTACATACAGAAATATGATGATCAGCAGACTGATAGGTACTTCAGCAGACTCATGAACCTGCTGATATATTACCTCGATTAATTCAAGTTTATTTGAAGATTACATGGATAAGGACATCCAACTACCTCTGACTTATCAAGAAAATCAAAGGTTGAGATTAAAAAGACGTTGGGATGATCCACATTTTTATCCATTGGATACAAGTCAAAGGGGTGGACAGATCGCATCACAAAAAGGAATTACAGCGGTTGTCACCCTATGAATAGTGACAGACTGCATATCAGATGGGACAAAAACAGAGAACGGTCACATTTGAATTTCAAATACAAGTCACATGCATTACTACCTATAAATAGAGGACTTTCAACTCAGAAAAAGATGATGAAATTTTGGAAAAACTTTAAGTGATAATACTGAGCTGAAAAACACCCTGCTGAACTTACTGAGCATAAGGCTGCTGATCTAGAAAATTTCTTCAAGTGTATTCATGTTCAAAATTGCATCAAGCATACACACTTGAAGGTCGCAAGTCTGTGATTACATCATCCTAATCAAGTCGCTTTGCAAATCAATCATTTATTTGATTCATTCTTTATTTTATAAAGAACCTCATCAAGACAAAGGAAGCATCTGCTGGTGTGAAAGATCGTTGTTTGTGGTGGAGCCGGGTGAAGAGGCAATCCTACCCTTCAAGGACCAGTG
The DNA here is from genome assembly GCA_026214975.1 of Gentiana macrophylla. Classification (NCBI taxonomy): domain Eukaryota; kingdom Viridiplantae; phylum Streptophyta; class Magnoliopsida; order Gentianales; family Gentianaceae; genus Gentiana; species Gentiana macrophylla. The sequence continues at coordinate 70,306,459 of CM047813.1, read as the reverse complement.
GAAGACTAAGGAGCAGCAATTCTACCTGCTCCCGCCGCTTGTGAAGCCATAGTCATTGGTGAAGGACAAACAACTTAGGAATCTTTGTAACAACTACATCAAAGATCTCTAGTGAATTTCCTCCAACATCACAGGAGAAGAGTGGACGTACAGGATTACATCACCTGGAACCACTATAAAAACCTGCCTACTTACTTTCTGCTTTTACTTTCTGCACTTAGTTTACTTCACTCATCAACCTACTGAATCTAGCAACTGAAATCACACACTTGCACTACTAAGTATCTAATACTTAGTATCATATTTGACAACAAGTATTAAGGCTTAATTTTGATTTAATTCTCGCACAAATTCAGCAAACTCAACTATCGATGAGACTCATCGCTTATCAAGAGAGCTCTCGTAGTCTCAAAGAGACTCTGAAGTATCAAAGCAGATCTTGAAGTTGCAGAATTTGTTAACTCCAAAGTTTTAAGTGTTAAGTTTATTCACCCCCCCCTCTAAACTTAACCAAAGCCTTTTCAAGGGACCAACAATTGGTATCGGAGCAGTGCTTCTGTTCTGAAGGAATCCTACTTGTTGTGCTTGTGAAAATTCTTTAAAACTTTCTTTCAAGTTACTGATTTTCAAGACTTGCATCATGGACAATACACAGTATGCTAGAACTATGTTGATGTGTTCTCTTGATAGATTTGATGAGTATAAACGACGAATGCAGGCATATCTTGCTACTACTCATGATGAGATGATGGATGTACAAACTGATGGACCACTGGAGATTACAAAGGCAGTAACAGTGGGTGACAGAACTGAGTACATTCCTAAACCAAAAAGAGAATGGAATGCGTAAGATTTAAAAGAACAAATCTCAACAAATTGCTATTGATATCATTTACAGAACCTTGGATAGCAATATGTACATGAAGGTTAAAGATTGCAAGACTGCAAAGGAACTTTGGGATAAGATTCACTTGATCTGTGAAGGCACTGATGCAATAAAGAAGAACAAAATCAGTGTGGCCAGAAAGAGATTTCAAAAGTTCAAGATGCTGCCAAATGAAACCATTGAGCAAATGGAATCAAGATTCAATGCAATCTTGAATGAACTTACCCTACTGAGTGTAAGTTATTCAAAAGAGGAAATAAACACCAAAATCTTGGAAGCTCTACCTGCAAGAGATGTTTGGAAAATGAAAGTGATCGCATTGAAGAAATGAGAAAGTTGCATGAAGAAGACACTTTCAAATTGTTTTCGATCTAAAGGCTTATGAATTTAGCAAAAAGCTTGTGCCTGAAACTGAAAAGGAAGAGCCAAAGACCACTGCATTGGCTGCTTCACATCATGAAGAAACATCAGGAGGACAGGATGATATGCTGGATGAGATGCAAGAACAGATTGCCCTACTGAGCAAGAAAATCGGGATGATGAAGACCGAAAGGCCCTCGCAAGAAATTTTACAAAAAGGCCTACTGAAAGAAGGAAAGAAGAACCAAGGAAAGATAATGACTATCTGTGCTTTCATTGCAAGAAACCAGGACACTTCAAACCTGACTGTCCTGAGTTAAAACAAGGCAAGGAACCTGATTATCTTTGCTTCAACTGCAAGAAGCCTGGACATTTTAGACTGATCGCCCGTGATCATCAAGAACAAAAGTCAACAAAGAAGACTTGGCAAGAAGGCTATGGTTCTTGAAGATGAATCAAAGCTATGAAGTTGAAACTGAAAAGGGAAATGAATCAGATGACACTGCACTGGTTGCTGATATGGAGGATTATGCTTTGATGGCTAATATGGATGAAACTGAGGAGGTATACAACACTGTGTCTATCAACACTCCTGCTTGGAAGTGATCGTGAATCAACTTGTGGTTCAAATCCTAGAAATTCGACAACAATGAGACTTTGGATGCCATCCTTAATCAACCGAGGATAATACAATCTGCTATGAGGTTGTGAAGGCCAAAAAAAAACTCTTGAGTTAGAAGTTGGAAGATTGAAAGTCAATTAAGGGTTCTCAAGGGTAAAGAAAAAGATGTTGGACAGAATCAAAATAAGTCTGCCGAACATCCAGCAGCCTCTGAATCTGCTGAACCATCTTGTTCCAATACTGCATACAAATCAGGAAAGCCTTATGGAGATAGAATGGGGCTTGGATTTGGAACTCAAAGAATCTAGCAAGAGTGGATCCAGTGAAGGTTACGGAACCTAGTACTGCACTGGTCCTAAGTTTGTACCGCACTAGATCCAACTCTAGTAAGGTTGTCAGCAAGAAACCCAATGAGAATGCTTCAGGAAGAAAAATCGTAAGTCTAAAGTCAACACTTTTAGTAAAAAGAATAAATCCAAAAATAGGATCATTGCTTTGTGCCTTCTAAGCTCGCCGATAGCGCACCTGCCGCCAAGTCTCCTTGGACCACGTAAGGGTAAGAAATGAAAATATTCCAAGGATAAGAATCCTAAACCCAAAAATGTTAATCATTCAAGGGATACTTATCTCAGGGGGAAAGGTAGATTGTTTCCCACTGATGATGATTGGAATATTCCTGCATCTAATGCTAAAAACACTAAGTATAACCATACTGCCAGGGTAAAACCTATGCAATGGAATCAGCAAAGGGCTCAGCAGAGGACTTATACAAGGCCTCAAAGAGAGACCCCAAAGAGACTCCATATTATAGGTCGAGTTCTAACAGCAGACAAAGACACCCATGGTTATGCAAATATTTCTAACAACAAGAATCACTTCAAACAGCATTATAAACCAAAAGGCCAGAAAACATATGTGATTCCTACACAACCTACTGTTAGAACTTATGGATGTGTAGAATACATGTATGAACCAAAGTATGAACCAAAGTATGACACATTCAGGAGAAGACCTTATGGAGACATGCCAAGGGTCATGCTTACCACTGACCATTATGGACCCAAACAGGTTTGGGTACCTAAAATGCATTAACTTTGTTTTGTAGGGTGTCCGGTACTTTGACAAAGGGGATGTTCCAGGACACATGACAAAGAATAAGCACTGCTTTATCAAACTTTGTGGCAAAAATGGTCCAAGGGTGAATTTTGGCAACAAAAATACACTGGATATACAAGAGGATATGGCACACTTGTGAGGAATGGACTTACAATCAAGAATGTTGCATATGTGGAAGGATCGACTACAACTTGGCCGAGCAATCGGACAATTACGTGATATGGGATACAAGGTCACTTTTGACAAAGACAACCGCATTGTCATTAGTGAAAGAGGTGATCAAGTTGTACTTGGCTGGTAGAAGACAACGAGAATATGTATGTTGTGGATTGGTCTCATCGCAGCCTTCGAAACTCCGCTGATAGTGCATACCAAGTCTCGAACTCAATTGGCTATGGCACAAGAAGTTGAATCACTTAAACTTTGATGATATTAATCGGTTGGTAAAGAAGAAATCGGTGGTCGGTTTACTCCGAGATCACATTCAAGAAGGATGCTATATGTGATGCTTGTCGCCAAGGTAAACAGATAAAGTCAAGCTTCAAATCAAAGACCAAACAATCAACAAATAGAGTGTTGGAGCCGATGCATATGGATCTTTTGGACCAATAACTCCAACAAGTGTAACAGAAAGAAGTACACTCTAGTGGTTGTGGATGATTATTCTAGATACACTTGGGTGATATTCATGAACAAGAAAAGTGAAACACTTCAAAGCATGCCTAATCTTTTGAAGAGATTACAAAATGAGAAAAGTTTAACAATTGATAAAGATAAGATCGATCGTGTACCGAATTTCTCAATAAAGTTATAAGAGAATATTGTGAATGTAATGGTGTACTACATCAACTTGTCTGCCTTTGGTACACCACAAAGAAAAATGGGGTTCTTTGAAAGAAGAAACAGAACTTTAAAGGAAGCAGGAAGAACAATGATTTGTGAGGCATTGCTACCGAAAGATATTGGGTCAAGCAATGAATACAAAGATGCTATACATAAAAAAGCAGAACATCAAGAAACAAGAAGTCTGCTTTGAAGACACCTTATGAGATTTGGAATGGAAGGATACCTAACATATCCTATTTTCATCCATTTGGAAGCAAATGTTTTATTCTAAATCATAAAGTTCATTTGAAAACATTCCAACCAAAATCGATGAAGGAATTTTCTTAGGATATTCTTCATCAATGAGAGCATTCTGTGGTAATCGAACAAAGATCATCAAAACATGAAGAAACAATCCATGTTGTGTTTGATGAACCTAAGTTTACTTGGTATGGAAGATGAAGATTGTGAACTCTTTGAGAATCAACAAGTCACCGATCCAGTTGTGTTGAAGTTTTGGAAAGATTCAATGACTTGAAAGTTTCGACATCGCCCCTCTTGAACACCTCTGCCGATAATGTTATCGATGCAACAATCGGAGGCGGTTCAAGGATCTCTGACCCCGTAGAAGAAACTACAAGCAGACCTACAGAAGATGATGTTCTGAAAATCAAAATAATCAAAATCCTCAATGGTTAAGGAATCACCTGCTTTGAACAAGTTATTGGCAATGTCTGACAAGGTGTGAGGACTAAAGACAACCTGGAAGCCATGTTTACTGCTTTCTATCCCAAATGGAACCTAAAGTTGTTGAAGAAGCTATTTGATCCAGACCGGATAATAGCTATGCAAGAAGAATTAAATGAATTTGAAAGAAATCAAGTTTGGACACTAGTTGAAAGGCCAAGTCATGCAAATATCATTGGTACTAAGTGGGTATACAGAAATAAACTTGATGAATCTGGTACCATTGTGAGGAACAAGGCCAGACTAGTTGCAAAGGCTACTCTCAAGCGAAGGAATAGATTTTGATGAAACTTATGCTACTGTTGCAAGACCCAGAAGCTATCGATTATTCTTGGCACATCTTTGCATATAAGAACTTCAAAGTATATCAAATGGATGTCAAGAGTGCATTTTTGAATGGCATTCTAGAGGAGGAAGTTTATGTTCAGCAACCTCCTGGATTTGAAGTTAAAGATCAAGAAAATAAAGTGTATAGACTCAACAAAGCACTTTATGGATTGAAGCAAGCACCAAGAGCTTGGTATGAGACTCTATCTCAATTCTTGGTGGACAATGGTTTTACAAAAGGCACCATTGACAAGACTCTTTTCAGAATCAGTGAAGGGGACAACACCCTACTGGTACAAATTTATGTTGATGACATAATTTTTGGTTCTGAAAATGACTTACTTTGTGAAAAGTTTGCAAATTTAATGAAAAGTAAATTCCAAATGAGCATGATGGGAGAAATGAATTACTTTTTGGGATTGCAAGTTAAACAAATGAAAGATGGAATCTTCATTCATCAAACCAAGTATACCAAGGAGTTACTGAAGAAGTTTGGTATGGAAAGCAGCACTAAGAATTCAACTCCTATGAGTACAAACATCAGATTGGATGAAGATAAAGAAGGCAAAGATGTTGATCAGACATTATACGTATGGATGATAGGCGCGTCTGCTCAGCACTAATCGCAAAGAGACTGATATATCCTTTGCTGTAGGTGTTTGTGCAAGATTTCAATCAAAACCAAAAGAAAGTCATTTAGGTGCAGTCAAGAGAATTCTCAAGTATCTAAAAGAGACTTTGGGAGTAGGGATATGGTATTCCAAGGAAGGAAGCTTCAAAGTTATATCCTACTCAGATTCTGATTATGCTGGATGCAAGATTGATAGAAAAAGCACCTCAGGAACCTGTCAGTTAATGGGAAATAGACTGGTCTCCTGGTTCAGCAAGAAACATAATTCTATATCAACTTCCACTGCTGAAGCTGAATACATTGCTGCTGGAAGTTGCTATGCACAAGTACTTTGGCTAAGACAACAATTAAGGGATTATGGAATTGAAGAAAAGGAAATTCCAATTATGTGTGATAACACAAGTGCAATTGCAATCACAGAAAATCCAGTTTTGCACTCAAGAACCAAGCACATTGATGTGAGACATCATTTTATAAGAGATCATGTTGAAAAGAAAGATGTTGTGGTTCTATACATCCCTACTGAAGATCAACTTGCTGATATTTTCACTAAACCACTTGAGAGTGAAAGATTTGCCAAATTAAGGACTGAACTTGGAATTATAAAAGTTGACTGATATTCAGCAGTGTACTGGAATTCACCAAGGGGATTAGTCTTTGCTATGTTGGGTGAGCTCACTTAGCAGATTAGTCATTGGTATTAACAATTCCATGTACTTATGTTTGGACAATTGAGCAAATGAGGTTGCCAAGGGGATTGATCTTTGTCATGTTGGGTGAGCTCACTTGATGATCGATCATTGGTATTAAACTTCATCTTGTATTATCAATTGAACAAACAAGAAGAAAACAAGGATCGCCAGAGTGCTTTTGTCGCCAGTTGCTGAAGCTTACTGTATGCGAAAGGCATCGCTGAGCCCACCTCGCCGAGGATTACCTGCTTTGGAAGGAACGTTACACGTCAAAGTAATTAAAGTCAAAAGCGCTTTGGCGGGATATTTATTCTATCCATTATTACCATAGTTAAACCATCCAACGGTTACAAACGTTATGGAGGAGTAATGGGCCACGTGTCAAGACAGAACTTATTCAATTTTAATCGTGGTTACCTCAATGTACGTGCAATGACAGTTTCAACTGCCTACTGTCTATATATTCAGACTGTTATACAGCAGAATCGTCACTTGCAATTCTGCTTTATCACTGCAAATCTTTTACACTGTGTGAACACAGATTTGAGATTCAATCTTCTTCATCTCTTCTTTCTCATTAAAATGGCGGAAAGGATTGAAGTTCAAATCGAATCAAGCCAAAGTGTGAGAGGATATGTTGTTGATGCAAAACAAACAGAGTTGGCTATTAATATAGGTCGAAGAATAATGAGGTTTGCAGGCTTGGAGAACAAACTCAATATCCGGTTAGAAACGATCTCATACACCAATGTTATTGATTTCTGGAAGAATATGGTTGTGGAAGAAGGAACTGAAGCATTCAAGACTACTGTGAATGCTGAGGAGCTTGTAATCTCCTCTAGTCTACTGAGGGAAGTGTTTGGATTTGAAGAAGTTGTAGATGGTTCAGTCAATCCTGAAGCAATGGGATTGGACAAATTGGCATTTGTGGATCAGATTAAAACAAGTACAGCCATCAAATCCGTACTGCATCAATTGCAAACATATTGAAATGAATACACTCACGAGCAAGCTCATTGCAAAGAACATACTTGGGCTAGTTAGCGGATGGATACTCTATCGTGACCCAAGATAGAGTTGATGATAATCATCTGCAGGGAGCATGAGGTTTGATCAATGCTGGTTATTTCATTCATTATATGAAGAAAATAGCCAAGGAGGAGAAATTAGGAAAAAGGAAATCAAAGGCCTTACCCTTGGGATTGATGATTCAGACCCTGCTGAATCATTTGAATGTTCCTGATCTTGAAGCTGAGAATATTAATTAGTCTAGATACAAGAAGGAAATTAATCATGCTATTCCTGGTCTAGATGATGATGAAGAGGTTGTTGAAGAGGCTGCTGGTGCTGGTGATGATAATGATGATGATGATGGTGATGTTGGTGGTGAGCAGGTTCAGCAAACTAAGAAAATATCTATTAAACCTGCTGCACCCAAGAAAACTGCTGAGAAGAGAAAGGATGGTGGTACAAAGAAAGTGACTGAAGGTTCAAAACCTTCAAAGAAGACAAGAAAGGAAACAAAGACAGCATCATCTAGTCGAGTCTGAGAGGTCAAGTGGAGGTTATCACCTGCTTTGTACCTACAAGTAAAACTGTTGTTGAAATTTTGAGAGAACAACAAAAAGAAGCCAGCAGGAAGAGGAAGTCTGCTGTGACTGAAAAAGATGATGATGAACCTCTCTCCAAGAGGATGAAGGAAATTGCCAAAAAGAAGAAATATGGCAAAGGGAAATAGTTGAAGAACTAGGAAGCTCAAAGAATCCAAGAAGAAGCATCAGTAGAAGAGGAAGAAGAGGCTGTTGAGGCTGAGCCCTTAACTATTATTCCGCCTGTAGTAATTAGTGACTCCTCACCTGAAGAGGTTGTCAAATCTACTGATGCTGGACAGGTTGTTGTTGAGCAATCTGTTGAAGATACACATCGCCCATCGACCTCGAACTCGCTTTGTAGTATCTATCAAGAACCACATCAAACCACCGAACTCGAACTCTTTGTGGTGGTTGGAGAAGTAATCAAGACTTGGTTGAAGACCACGCAAATGTGGCAAGAACTCGGGGGAAGAGCAACACTGCTAACCTGGCCGATGAGCATGTAAGTCGTGGGAACCAAGTGTGATACAGATGGAAGTAGTAGGCACAAATTTACAATCACAAAGAACTCATGACTTTCAAACATCTCATTGAAGAAACTTTGAATCAACTTGTTGGAACCTTTGAGGTCAACAAGGTGCTGGAGTCGCTCTCAGAGATCCTTCATGCCATTTGAAAGGCATGAGAAACAAAGAAAGAAAATAGAGGAGTTTGTAGATCCCAAACTTCAAAGAAATTGTCGACTACTTCCAAGTGGAAGTTTGGTTTCTACAAAGACAAAAGCCACCTTTGAACCAATGACATCTTGAAGAATGGGCTTTTGGCAAACCGGGAGTGGAGAACTTGGTGGATCTGATTGATGCAACCTTGCTGCAATCAAGATTGATGGATATATTTGATGAGCAAATGTAAGGAGGAGGTATCAAGTTTAGAGATCCAAGAGATGGTCCCGATGATTCTTCCTCATCATCTGATAGTAGAGGAGACTTCCCCTCTGGACCAGGAGGAACCAGTGGGACTGCATTAATGAAAGAACCACCTGCATAAATAAATTCCATCGATATCGGCAAGTCTGCGAGGCCAAAGAGATCGAGAGATGGATGAGGATCTACAGATCTCACCATGGATGATCTGGAGGCATTGATCAATGAAGGCATTACTCTGAGTCTTTGGAAGGTGATCGATGAACCAAGTACATTCCATGTTGTAGAGCCTACCGCACAAACCGATCTTTGATGCAGTGAGGATTTGGATGGAGAAAAGGTTGCCGATATTAATGAACCTTGTGCCGCTTCAAGAGTCAATTGAATATCAAGATGGATTTGACATTGAAGGCACTCTAACTAAAACTGCCATCATCCCGCACAAGATTGGTAATCTTTGAAGGTTTCCAAGTGGATAATGAGGCTACATTCAATCCACAGGAAGTTGAAGAGGAGGTGCAGTGTTGAGTCTCAAACAACACTGACAAAGGTTGGAACAGGAGGTGCACAGTCACCGAGTCTCAAACAAAGACTGGACAAAGGTTGGAACTGATTTGGGTTTGGAGGAAACCCTGCTTTGTTGATGAGGAGGCCAGCCAGTAATGGAGCCTCTCTGAGCCAAGGCCATCAGTAGGGAAGGATAGTCGCAGCCGATATTGTTACTCTGAAAGAACAAATTTCGGACTATGACTACAAAGTGATGATGAATTTCAAATTTTTGGAGAAGAAGAAGTTGCTGAAGAACCTGCACAAGATCCTATCATGGAAGATATTCTTGGTGCTATGGTTGAGGAAGGACCTCCCCCTGCTGGGAGAGATATGAGTAAGGCAATGGTCATCAGCAGACAGCAGGCACAATATAGAGTTGAGGAGCCTGCTGATGGATCTACTGATAGTAGAGTAAGGAGTGGAGTGTTAGTTGAAGTTTTCAATGAGTTAAGAACTGTTAGAAATGATATGCAACAGTTAAGAACTCAACTGGACATGCAAGAACAAAGATTTGAAGAACTGATGAAGATGGTGAATGAAAACAGACAATCTGTTGATACAGTTGCTTCAAATTTTACATCCACTCAAAATGTTGTCACTGATATGATGCTAGATGTGAGAGGCATCAAGGTTGGAAACACTGCAAAAGATAACTTTATGAAACAACAACTTATTTCTATCCATCAGAAACTTGACAACCTTGCTGCAACATCTGAACCTACTGAGCCTGCTGCTGCACAACAACCTGCTGTGCCTAACCCCAAACTCACTGAACGGATCAACAGACTGGAGGAGACATTGCAATCCAGATTACCGCTTCTGATACTAGAATCGAACTATGGAAGGTCAATTGCATAGAGTGATAGTATCACAGAGGCTATTCATGGCCTTATATCCCGCTTCGTTGATGATGTCACTAAGGGAAGAAGAGGGCCAATCACCGCAAAGAAAGGAGGCCGCAAGACTCTTTGCACGTAAAAGATGGACAGATGATACAAATGCTTTCGTGCAACTCCTTTGGCAGAGTTCAACTCACTGATGATCTGTTTAGACAATACAAGAAAGAGTATTACAACAGGAGGAGACCTTATCATAACATGGGGTTTCATGAAGGTCTTAACTCTTTCTTGGGTTTGAAATTTTGGGAAGCAAGAGTCAGAGCTCTAAGGGCAAGCAATGTAAGAAGAAGAAAGTAGCAAAGGTGATAAGGTGCTACCTATTACAAAAGCAAGGGACTCACTTTGGATGAATTCAAGGAGTCAGATATGAAGTTTGGATTCAGAGTGAATGAAATTAATCTTATCCTCCTGAAGCATGGGACTGGTGGAAGCAAGTCAATCCCTACATTGATTTTACAATCGATTGAAAATGAATGGATGAGGGATATGATAGAACAAATCGAGCCTATCAAGAACAAGTTTGAGAAGGCTAGAAGAGAAAGAGAAAGAGACAATAGATCAAAGATATACTTATTATTCCTTATCTTTGTTGTATCTAGTTGTAATAATCCCGAACAATGATTATAATGAGAATTGACTGAATTTGTTCTGCTTTTGTTGTTTATCTTTTGCTTTCTTTGATTAGGTGAGGTAGTGGCATCATCACCAAAAAGGAAATTGTTGGACTTATTTCTTAGTTTTGATGATGAGTGCCACACTAGCCGTTATAGTGCAAAGGCAAAAAGATGTCTAGATAAAATGTATAGGTTTATTAGAGTTTGATTCATAAATAGGTTTGATCAAACAAGCACTGTAAAGGCCTGCTGATTTATATCGTGAGACCGGTCTAGGTCGATGGGGTAGATAGGTCGATGAGACCGATCCAGAATCTGTTTCAAGATCAAGATCAAGATCGAGGGTTCAAACTCGATGAATTGAAGGCTAAGGGATCAAACTTAGTATTTAAAGTCAAGGATATGGAATCAGACTTTAGGCAAGTCTGTGATGACCTAAACTGATTGCATATACCTTGTAAAGAAGGTCTAAGTTCCATTAGTTGGATGATGTTTGGAACTTGGTTATAATTAAAATGATGTAATCTAACTTCACAAATAAAAGTTAGATAAAAGTAATCAGCTGCATTATATTTTACATACAGAAATATGATGATCAGCAGACTGATAGGTACTTCAACAGACTCATGAACCTGCTGATATATTACCTCGATTAATTCAAGTTTATTTGAAGATTACATGGATAAGGACATCCAACTACCTCTGACTTATCAAGAAAATCAAAGGCTGAGATTAAAAAGACGTTGGGATGATCCACATTTTTATCCATTGGATACAAGTCAAAGGGGTGGACAGACTGCACTGTCAAAAAGGAATTCTGACAGTGTCAGTCCTATGAATAGTGACAGACTGCATATCAGATGGGACAAAAACAGAGAACGGTCACATTTGAATTTCAAATACAAGTCACATGCATTCCTACCTATAAATAGAGGACTTTCAACTCAGAAAAAGATGATGAAATTTTGGAAAAACTTTAAGTGATAATACTTGAAATAAAAACACCTGCTTGAACTTATCGAGCATAAGGTCACGATCTAGAAAATTTCTTCAAGTGTATTCGTGTTCAAGCCGCATCAAGCATACACACTTGAAGGTCAAGGCTGCGATTACATCATCCTAATCAAGTCGCGCAATCGAATCATTTATTTGATTCATTCTTTATTTTATAAAGAACCTCATCAAGACAGATGAAGCATCTGCTTTGGTGTGAAAGATCGTTGTTTGTGGTGGAGCCGGTGAAGAGGCAATCCTACCCTTCAAGGACCAAAGGGAAGACTAAGGAGCAAAGCAATTCTACCTGCTCCCGAGTTTCGCCAGTGAAGCCATAGTCATTGGTGAAGGACAAACAACTTAGGAATCTTTGTAATGACTACATCAAAGATCTCTAGTGAATTTCCTCCAACATCACAGAGAGAGAGTGTGGACGTCAGAGATTACATCACCTGGAACCACTATAAAACTCCGCCTACTTACTTTCTGCGCTTTTACTTTACTTAGTTTACTTCACTCATCAACCTACTGAATCTAGCAACTGAAATCACACACTTGCACTACTAAGTATCTAATACTTAGTATCATATTTGACAACAAGTATTAAGGCTTAATTTTGATTTAATTCTGCTGCACAAATTCAGCAAACTCAACTATCAAGAGACTCATTTATCTTATCGCCAGGCTATCAAGTCTCAAAGAGACTCTGAAGTATCGCAGAGATCGGAAGTTGCAGAATTGTTAACTCCAAAGTTTTTAGTGTTAAGTTTATTCACCCCCCCCTCTAAACTTAACCAAAGCCTTTTCAAGGGACCAACAATTGGTATCGGAGCAGTGCTTCTATTCTGAAGGAATCCTACTTGTTGTGCTTGTGAAAATTCTTTAAAACTTTCTTTCAAGTTCTTGATTTTCAAGACTTGCATCATGGACAATACACAAAGATGCTAGAACTATGTTGATGTGTTCTCTTGATAGATTTGATGAGTATAAACGACGAATGCAGGCATATCTTGCTACTACTCATGATGAGATGATGGATGTACAAACTGATGGACCACTGGAGATTACAAAGGCGTGTGATGGGTGATGAATCGAGTATATTTTGAAGGGAGATTGGCTAGTCATGCCAAGGCCGTGAATGATGTGACTAATAATAAGATTGAGAGGTTTCGTGAGGAGATGGCTGATCAGCTGGCTGCTATAACGGCGTCCATTCAAAATTTGGCCACACAATTTGTTGATCGTGATCGTGGCGGGCAGCCCGTTGGTCGTGGAGACCGAGGTATTGTTGGTGCAGTGAATCAAGTTAGGCAACCAGTCCGTTTGCACAATGTTCCGCAAGCCCGAAATCTGAATGATGATGCAATTGATAATGGTGTAGAGGCTGAGAACATTCCAGATAATAACATGACAAGGGTAAAGATGAAGCTTCCTAGTTTTACGGGATCCGGTAGTGCTTCTGTGTATATTGATTGGGAGACTAAGCTCGATCAGGTTTTCGCATGTAATAATTATACTGATGAGAAGAAGTGCAATCTAGCCCAATTGGAGTTTACAGGCTATGCTATGGTGTGGTGGAATCAGGTACAATTCATGCGTACCAAACATAGACAGCCACCCATCCGTACATGGACACTTTTGAAGGAGGTAATGCGATCTCGATTTGTTCCTATGTCATATTATCAAGATCTCTATCGTTTTTCTTGATTATGAAACAAGGAGAACGTTCGGTGGATGATTTCTATGAGGAGATGATGACTACACTAGCAAGATCACAGATTGAGGAGGAGGAGATGGTCACCATGCAACGTTTTCTGTGTGGTGTGCATTTGGAAATTGGATAGCCATAGGAGTTACGTGGTTGTAATACATTGGATGAGATGTTAAAAACAACTCGGGCGATTGAGTGGCAGTTGAAACGCCCAAAACCCACTTTTAATAAATCAATTGGAGGTAATTCTTCTTCTTTTCTTTCGTTTCAGCCTAGAGGAGATAATCCAAATTTTGTACGGAGTGAACCTCGGACAGCCCCTACTACTTCCTATACGCTTCTAAAGCTAACGAAGGTGAGAAGGGTAAAGGTGTAGACCGCCGCATTAGGCAGCCTCGTGACGTTAAATGTTTTAAATGCATTGGTGTTGGTCATGTTGCGTCTGAGTGTCCTACTAAACGTAGCATGCTAGTTGTAGATGAGGCTGTAGATGGTGATGATTTTGATGGAGAGGACTTTGAACAGGCTGATTATGCGGATGAGGAGGGTAATATTGAGTGTGGCCCACTTGAGGGTTCTATTTATGTGCTTAAAAAGGTGCTAACTGCTAGTGCTAAACTTGAGCACAGTGTCCAACGTGAAAATATTTTCCATACACGCTGCTTGCTGAATGGTAAACTATGTTCTCTTATTGTCGATTTTGGTAGTTGTGCTAATGTTGTTAGTGCTGATTTGATTGCTCGTATGGGTTTACCTACTATTCCTCATCCCCACCCCTACAAGTTGCAATGGTTGAATAGTGTGGGAGAGCTGAAGGTTACACAACAGGAGTTGATTTCTTTTAGTATTGGGAAATACGAAGATGAGGTGTTATGTGATGTAGTCCTCTTGGAAGTCAGCCACATATTGTTGGGGAGCCCTTGGCAATATCATAGAAAGGTGTTGTTTGATGGGTTTCTGAATAAGTACACCATTCATGATAAGGGCAAGAATTATTCTTTGTCAGCTCTTGCCACTGAACAAGTACGTCAAGATCAGCTTGCACTTGTTAGAGCTCGTGAGGAAAAGCAAAAGAAAGAGGGAGAACAGTTGAAAAGTAAAGATAAAAAATTGACGGGAGAAAAAAAACATGAGGGTCATAGGAATGAGGGCAAAATAAAAGTTGAAAATCAAACGGCAAGGGAGGTCGATTTAGTTTCTCGCCGAGGGATTAATAAAGTTGAAAAGTCAATTGCGAGTGTCGGTGCCATAACTAGTGAGGGAGGTTATACAGTTGAAAAGTCAAAAGGTGCGCGTGTGTATAGGAATTTCTACGCCAAAGCCACTGAATTCATTGATACTATTGAATCCAATCAGGTTGTATTTCTTTTCTTATTTAAAGGTCCCGTGATCCTTTCCCCTACACATGCAGCCGGCCCCACACACTCACCAAAGGTGACTTGGCCAAGTGGCTCCCCTTCCCCTTTCCCCTCCCCTTACCCTTGTTTAATGCTTGTAAGTGATCTCATCGGTTCTCTACCTAGTGTTGTGTGCTCTGTCTTGCAGGAGTTTGCTGATGTATTCCCGAGAAGGAACCAAGTGGCTTGCCACCATTGCGAGGCGTGGAGCATCATATTGACCTCGTGCCGGGCTCTGTGTTGCCCAATCGTCCGGCTTATAGAGCCAACCCCGCGGAAACTTTAGAGATCAAGAAGCAAGTCGATGAGCTGCTAGCTAAAGGGAAAATTCAAGAATCTATGAGCCCTTGTGTTGTGCTAGTGTTAGTAGTGCCCAAGAAAGGAGGTGAATGGAGAATGTGCATGGACAATCGTGCCATTAATCAAATCACGGTAAAGTATCGTTATCCCATTCCTCGTTTAGATGAAATGCTAGATGAACTTAGGGGTGCTAAATTTTTTATTAAAATTGATCTTAAGAGTGGCTATCACCAAGTTCGAATTAGAGAGGGTGATGAATGGGAGACAGCTTTTAAAACCAAGTTTGGGTTATATGAGTGGCTGGTCATGCCCTTTGGCTTGGCTAATGCACCTAGTACTTTCATGCGTTTGGATGAATGAGGTGCTTCGAGAGTTCTTAAATAAATTTGTGGTAGTTTATTTTGATGATATTCTGATTTATAGCCACAATTTAGATGATCTCCTAGTTCACCTACGTGCTGTTTTGTCTACACTTCGCAATGCTCAACTCTATGCTAATCTTACAAAATGTTCCTTTTGTTTGGATAGAGTCGTTTTTCTTGGTTTTGTGTTAAGTGAACAGGGTGTTGAAGTTGATCGTGACAAGATTAAGGCTATTGAGGATTGGCCTACACCACAAACGGCGGCTGATGTGCGTAGTTTCCATGGCTTGGCGAGTTTCTATAGGCGTTTTGTCAAGGATTTCAGCAGCATCGCAGCCCCTCTTAACGAGCTTGTGAAGAAGAATGTACCCTTCTATTGGGGTCCACGACAAAGGGAGTCTTTCGAAACTCTAAAAGCTCGTTTAATTTCAGCCCCTATACTTGCACTTCCTAATTTTAATAAGCACTTTGAGATTGAATGTGATGCATCGGGTGTGGGTATTGGTGGTGTCTTAACTCAAGAGGGTAGACCTATTGCTTATTTTAGTGAGAAACTTAAGGGTGCCTCGCTACTTATGATAAGGAATTGTTTGCGTTAGTTTGAGCCCTTCAAACTTGGCAGCACTATTTACGTCCTCGAGAGTTTATCATACACACTGATCATGAATCACTTAAGTACTTGAAAGGGCAGGGTAAGTTAATTCCTCGGCATGTTCGTTGGGTTGAATTCATTGAGTCCTTTCCTTATATCATTAAGTATAAGAAGGGTCAAGATAATGTGGTAGCTGATGCTTTATCTCGTAGACCTGCTTTAATTACCACTATGCAAACTAAATTCCTTGGTTTTGAGTTTATCAAGGATTTGTATGCTTCTGATGAGGATTTTCAGGATATTTGGCGTAATACTGCTAATAAAACGATGGTAGGTTTTTTCGACACGAGTGTTTTTTGTATCGTGATCATGTTATTTGTATTCCTCGTTGTTCTATGCGTGACTTGTTGGTGTGTGAGGCACATAGTGGTGGTCTTATGGGTCATTTTGGCATTACTAAGACACTTGATATGCTTAAGTCACACTTTTATTGGCCACGTATGAAAGTTGATGTTGTTAAATATTGTGATGCTTGTATCACTTGTAAGGCTGCTAAATCTACGTCCAAATTTCATGGTTTGTATCACCCGTCCCTATTCTACACAAACCTTGGACTGATTTATCTATGGATTTTGTGTTGGGCTTACCCCGTTCTATGAGTGGTAAGGATTCTGTGTTTGTGGTGGTGGATAGGTTTTCTAAGATGGCACACTTTATTGCATGCTCTAAAACTAGTGATGCTTCTTATATTGCTGATTTATTTCTTAAGGACGTTGTTAAATTGCATGGTGTGGCTCGAACAATTGTGAGTGATAGGGATTCCAAGTTTATTAGTCATTTTTGGAGAGTTTTGTGGATGCGTTTAGGAACTAAGTTGCTTTATTCTACTGCATTTCATCCTCAAACTGATGGTCAAACTGAAGTTGTTAATCGTGTATTGGGTCAGTTGCTTCGTTGTCTTGTTCGGAAAAATCTCAAGAATTGGGAAGCTTGTTTACCTTTCGCTGAATTTGCTTATAATAGGTGTAAACATTCAGCTTCTAAATTTACTCCTTTTGAGATGGTTTATGGTTTTAATCCAGAAACACCTTGTACCTTGGCTCCTTTACCTGATGTTGCGCAGGTTAGCTTGAATGGTGAGCAGAAGGCTGAGCTTGTTCGTGAGCTACATGAGACAGCAAGGAAGAATGTGGAGGCAGCCACGGTGCGGTATGCTAAGCAGGATAATAAGGGTCGCAAGAAAGTCATCTTTGAACCTGTCGATTATGTTTGGTTACACAAGCGCAAGGATAGGTTCCCAAAGCAACGCAAGACCAAACTACACATGAAAGGTGAAGGACCGTTCTGAGTGCTTGAGAGGATTAACAACAATGTTTACAAGATTGACTTACCACCAGATTGGGATATTTCTCCTTCTATCAACGTGGCTGCTTTGACACTTTATGATAATCCCTTTGATCTGATGACAGATCCTTCCCAACCGGGAGGGAATGATGTGATATATGATGAGCTTTATGATGAGGAGCCAGATCCATTAGCACCCATGAAGAAGAGTGATCCATTGGTCATTAGAGATGGACCTTTGACAAAGCTCCAGAGGAAGAGAATGAGAGAAGCCTTGAACACCTTGCTAAAAGAAATCCATGAAGAGTATGGGCAGCTCAAAAGGAGTGATGAAGCTTCAATATTATACATTCACTACGCTTTTGGGCTTAAGGAAAACGCCTAGTTTAATCAGTCTTTTTATTTCAGTTTTGTGTCAATAAAGGCTAGTTGGGCCTGAAATGTGGTTTGGCGAAGCCCATCTAGTGGAGGCGCGTTTTTCATTTAGGTTTGTTTAGTTTTCATTAGTTTTCCGTCCCACATTGGAAGATGTGAATATTGAGTCAGTTTTTGTGGCCTATATATAGGCCAACACTATCTCTTTTATGAGCAACATATATTTGAGTGAAATTTTATTATTTGATTAAGCTTGTCTTAATTGTGCACGTTTATGTGTGACATTCTCTTGGATTGGAGGATCGCTCCTTTGAGAACTTATCAGTGTAACCGAGCATTACGTTGTGGCGTTCCAACCATAGTCTTAGATTAAGATACGGATCATAGCTCTCATTGATTGCAATTCAGTTTCTTCCTGGGCAAAACAAAGGTTTTGATTCGTAAGGATCACATCATGTGCATAGCTCGCTCTACATTGGAAGCCGAGTTCATAGCACTGGATAAGGCTGGAGAAGAAGCTCAATGGCTTAGGAATTTCCAAGAGGATATTCCATGTTGGCTTAAGCTCATGGGTCGCTATCGACTTACAAAGATAGTCGTCGATCGGCGATAGGAAGGGCACAGAGTAGTATGTATAATGGTAAGTCTCGACACATACACCGTAGACACAATACCATTAAACACTTGATCTCTAATGGTGTTATTTCCATCGATTATATAAAATCGAAGGAGAATCTTGCGGATCCGCTTATAAAAGGTTTAGCTAGAGATCAGATGTTAGTTTTGACAACCGAAATGGGACTGAAGCCTATTACGCATGTTTCCTTGTAGTGGCAACCCAACCATGTTGACTGGAGATCCCAAGATCATGGTTCAAAAGGGATAACTAAGCTATAAGGAACAGTCTAGCACTTACCCATTCTGAGAGAATAAAAGTGCTGTCTGCAGAGGGTATGAGGTTAAGCGAATCTTTTAATGATTCCTATATCTTGATAATCAAGTGGGGTAGGGCAGAATACCCTTGATAGGAGGTCACCTATGTAAGTGCGAAGTGGAGCCGCTTCTGTGAGAATTTTGAGGCTTGAATTCTCTAAAGCACATCCTGAAACCAAGTGTTGTCCAGGGCCGAGACAGACACAACCATGAGAACCAAAAGGTGCTAGGGGAAATATTATGTGAGTTCTATTGTCTTGGTTTACACTAAAAATTTGAATAGCCAAAGACCTAGTTCACGATTAGTCGAGTAAATCCGATAGAATCGCACTAAGGCGATTCAAGGCCGAAGCTACCTCTCCTGAAGCAATATTTTTCCGTCTGACTTCTCTTCAGAGTCTGCATTTGCATTTGCATTAATCTTCATTCATGTGGGGGATTGTTGGAGATATCCCATTTTAATGGGTTGAAACGGTCAACTTTAGCGCGATTTTTGGATATGCTCTGGTGTGATTCACCGGGAGCTTATTACGTCTAAAAGTTCTACTCACGGAGTATATAATGTTTGGCTTTGGAATCACTCGATTCGGATATCGGGTGAATGAGAAATTAATGCCTAAAGTTGGTTGAAAATGTGTTGGAGATAAGAGTTGAAGAGAGAACCTCAACTCAATCTCCCACACCGGAAGTTTGAGAGACTTGAACTCCATATATAAGAGCTAGTGTATACTCTTATAAATGTGCCCCAAGGGGCAAGGCACTTTTGTGCAGGAGGGAGGACTTAGATAATTCCACACGCGCGCGCGTCGCCACCGTCCTTCCGGCTGGCTCGGCTCGTGCTCTAGCTTGGCTCAGTTTGGTTCGGTTCGGGTGTTACTATTAATTTTTTGGACAAAATTTCCTTCAAAATTAACCAGAAATTAATTAGTTAATCGTGAGGCGGTTGGAAGGTTCCAGAATTGTGTGGAAGCGAATTCTGATTAATTAAGTCGGTTCGGAATTAATTTAATTAAATTAATTTCTAAATTGGGTTATTTTTGGCCAGAAGATAGCTTTTCTTGAGGGAAAAGTCGAGCGATTAAATCATCTGACCAATCCGAATTCATAAGACACGTCATCCGACCGATCAGAATTGTGGAAATATTTGGCCAATTTTAAATAAAAAATTCGGCCCTAATTTCTTTTCCAAGGGGAAAAGTTGGCCGACTTTGATTATGTGTTCTGGTCAATCACATTCAAGCATTGGCTCCTCCTCTCCACTATATAAAGAACCCCAAGGATGAAGGTTAGAGCATTCAGTTTTCTCTTGTGTCTTCCACTACATACTATCAACCATATAGTTCTACTTATTGAGTCGAAGAGAAGTCGGAGCACGTTGTAAGTTCGCCGGAGCTTGGATTGTTGAAGTGCCTCTCAATCCAAGACGTAAGCCGTTGTATCTTTGGAGGCAGTTGCTACTACCGTGGGCACCATACCGGAGCAATCCGTCTTAAGGAAAGAGTTTCATAACTCGCCTCGGTTTGTCTTTATTTATGCATTGTATTTTAATTTTCTCAATCGTTTAATTCATATCTGTACATTAATTGCATATTTTGTTAGATCTATCATATATTTTTGTTAATTTATTAGATCTGCACTATAATCGCTTTAATTTTCTAGATCTAAATAATAAAATTAGATTTTATTTACGAGTTGTTATTTTCTGCATTTAATTTCCGTAATTAAATCCGTGAATTACAGATCTGTTTCGTAAATCACTCCACACACGACACTTATTTCCAACAATAATGTCTCAAGGTTATTCCTCATGTGGGAGAAAAAGGTTACGACAAAATAGACTTTCAACTAGTATGACAAAATTGTAATAGAAACGCCAAAATAGAAGCCGGAATATCAAAAAGTGTATCTGGCGGATCATGGCTCTAAATGGTCTGAAAGAGAGTTAAAACCGAAGGGTACAAGATACATTAATCTAAATTGGAAATCAGAAGTTTAGGAATTCAAAGGTTGATTGGCTAAATAGGTTCGGAAGGCACCTTGGCAAAGACTACCTTCTGCTTGAAACTGGTTTAGCATAAATTGCTAGAAGGTTAAAGATAGGTAACTGAAGGTGGATGTCAATGTAAGATTTAAGATCCAACTGGTAAGAAGATGTGATGCATACCTTGAAAGAACAAGTAGCATTAGATGGAAAGATCACAAAATCAACACTACCCTTAGGAGGGAAGCTGAGAATAAACACAAGTAAAAAGAATGTTCTGACATTAAAAGGTTCAGTCAAATTTATACTTGAAAAGAAGAATGGGGGTGCAACAATGCAGAGTTAGAGGGAACTTGTTCCTTGATTTGATAAGTAAGGAAGCATGGATTTGTTCAAAAGAAAGGTTTATGGAGATATGTTTCTTAGGTAATTCATGACAACAATTGAAGTGGATTTGTTGAGCTTAAAGATCTCATGTGAGGGATTACATGAGAAATAAATTACTAGAAAAGGTATAATTACAAAAGGGCATGAAAATGGTCTAAACATCAAACATGGCATGCTGGAGGATAGCATCTTGGTTCTTGTTTGTAACTACAAAAGAAACAACAATGTTAACTTTACAAACATTCTACCATGAGACATATCCTAGGGAAAAATCATTTCGGAAACCTTCTAAGACAGAACACCCGTAACTTGCTAGACTCTTAGCCCAAACCTTAGTCAAAGAGGTGAGGATCTCTTTTAGGTGGCTGTGTACGATATTTACTCTGGATCTGACATTATCAATTTGTACAGCCCAAACAAAACAGAATTTGAGCATGATCAAAAGAGAAAATATTTAGATACTGGAGTTTCCTAGGTGACATAAAAATATTAGAATTTATGGATGAGAGGGAGTCGGACAAAAACAATTATTTTTGCCGATTGCACAAGCTGTCAGAATTTTCTGATTAATAAACACTGATTTGAATTGCAGATTATTATCAAACAAAAAGGAATTTGAACTTCATTCCAAAAGCAAAGTTGTAGATATTTTCTGCAACATATCAAAAATTCGCGTCATTTGAAGATGTTTAACCTGTTCAAAACAGAAGAATAAGTGAAGATGCTGCTGCAGATTTTCTGGACAGAGTGTCTGACAATAACATGGATTTTCTGAACAATCCATAAAGATTAGCTAATCAATGTAAAAAGATAAATGGTAGATAAGACAGTAATCTACATTGATGAAAAATTTTCAGAATTTTCGGAGTAGGGGAACAATAGTTTTATGTGAAAGCATTCACCAGTGTTGAATAAAGCCAACCATGAGGACGATTAAAACTATGTGCTAGAGAAAGAAACCTGTAACACTAATAATTGAAACAGGTAAGAAGTACTTGGAAAGGATAAAATTTGCATATGGTGTTCGTGTGGAACCCATTTCGAGCAAAGCAAGACCAAGAATTTTGGTAAACATAAACCAAGCGATGACGAAAAGAGAAAGCGGAGGATTTGTTGAGTCGAGTCTTTAAACAAAAAGTTGTCTGTACTAAAACATCTTGTAGGGAATGCATTGAGGGTAATAACTAGGATGCAAAAGTGTGTTGCCCCGAAATAGCTAAACCTGATATAGTTGAAAGGATATGCAATTGTCAGTTCAAATAGTTCGAAGGATGAGAAACTTATTTCCTTAAATCAAGCATTTGACACGATGAGAACATCTTAAAGAAAATAAGGCACATCAAAGAATGTACACACTTGGAAAACAAAACTTCGCAATAAGGGAACTTTTACTGAGTTTCAGAAGTTTCAAATGGAGGATTTAACTAGAGCATATGTTACAATTAGTATGGATGGGGAAACATTTGAAGAAGACATAAGAAGAAGAACCTTATTGAAGAAGACATAAGATTGGAAAATCACCACGCGATCGTTTCTTGCCATCCATGAGCACTATAACTACAACACCTCGTCTTTACCTACCAAACTTCTTATCCTGGGTAACAACTAGCTTAAGAATCAGATAAATCAAAGTATTCCCATCTCCTATAACCTACCACACCATAACTTACAAGGTGGAAGAAAGACAACTATCCTTCCTTGACTAGAGGACTTAAATGGTTTTGAGAAATTCAGGTGCATACATAAGCCATGAAATAATTGATTTGCACAAAACAAATTGAACTGATTTTGAAAATGAGGCAAAGAGAAAATTCATGAGTATGTAAGTTTTACATATGATGCTCAAAAATAAAAAATCTTGGGAAGCCATAGGTCGGTCAAAATAATTCTTTTCATCTACTGCTATAAGCTGTCAAAAAATTTCAGGACTTCATCAACTGTCGTGTATTGCAGATTGTGCTCAGACCAAAAATAATTTACACTTGGTTCCAAAACGAAAATTATAGTACAGGATGTTTTCTACAACATATCAAAAATCCAAGCCGTTTGGAGGTGTTTAGCTTATTCAAAACAGAATGATAAGTAAGTGTACCGCTGCAGAATTTTCTGAACAACAATTTGTGAACAATCCATATTGAAAACAAAATTAATGTAAAGAGAGAAATTGTAGATAAGACAAATTTCTAAGTGGCTGAAAATTTACAGAATTCTTGACAAATTTCTAAGTGGCTGAAAATTTACAGAATTCTTGGAACAAAAAAATGATATAACATGACATGTAGAAACGTGAACAAAATCGTTTACTTGTTTTGCATAACACCAAGTTACAAGGAAGTAATTTGAACTAAATGTATCATTACGAAAGCATTAAAATCTCCAAAAGAAGGAACATGAGTGAAAGATTCGAAGATTCCAAAAGGAAAGAGGGATTCTACTAAGGATTCTCGGAAGGAACAAAACTTGGGAGGATCACATAAGAGACGTGAGCTTAAAACTCAACCTAACTTTCGCCTAAGGAGACTTTTCACTTGCTCCTAGTGCAACTTAACCACGGTCTAAGGATTCCTAATCCTACGAGGGTTTAGCACCAAGATCAAGAGAGATCAGAAATGTTCTAAAAGGTCTAAAGAAATCCTATCTTAGAGGGAAGAAGCCTAGGAAAGAAAGGACGCTTCGCTCTGATACTAACTGTAACACCCCACTCCCGGATACCGAGCCCTTATCCGGAAGAGAAACGTTCGGCGCATATAGAATTAAATAAATCTAATATTATACGCAACCCTCTACGTCGTCGTATCAAATTAAAGCAAACGGAAGCTAAAAAGACTCGGGTCTACTATGAATAGAAATTAACCATACTAAAGATGGATAGTTAAATTACAATGACGACAAACCCAAAGACTTACACAATACGAGGTCTTAAAAGTACCAACTAAACTTACCAAGTTTTTAGAAGTAGAAGTACAACAAGTCTAAGAAAAAGAATACAACTAGTCTAGTACAACCTTTACAAGGAAATAAACTAAAAGCTTCGTGAAGGCATCAACGTCCTCAAAATTCGTCATCTACGCTTGGTCAACATGTTTGTCTTCTCACCCCACAATGCATACAAAAGAATATTGAAATGAGGTAAGTTCAAAGTACTTAGTAAAAGTGAGAAGCTAATGAATAACTATGTTCTACAACAACAAGGTTCTCATTATTATATTTAGGTTATCTTTATGAGACCGACTCAATCTAAGGTTCACTCCATGTCCATCAACATGTCATGACTATAAGTTTCTAGCTTAACCTATCTCTGTTACAACCGCACTCAAGGGCACTACGCCTGATGAAAATCCACCAGGAGATATCGATTGCAACCCATTGGTGGATCACACCAATGGCCCCAGAAGCCTAGTCTGGTAGACTCCGATGGTGCACACGTACGGCGAAGTTCCTCCACTGCCATTTAGCCGTTTATAGGCCAGCAGCGTTGTTCGCTTTATCTGCACGCCCGTACATGCGATATGGTCTGGTGCCTATCCAAGAGTGGCATGTTGTTTAGTCTTTTACTGTCGAGAATATTATAACCGAAGACAAATAGTGTAGAATAATTTATTTATTTGTATTATTTACTTTACCTACTATGCCTATAAATACCCATTGTAATACACTTTTACAATTGAATGACAATACAATTACTTTTCTAAAACCTAATATGGTATCAGAGCTTCTCTAATCAAAAAAAAAAACCTAGCAGCCGCCGCTGCAAAACTCAGCACAGTCGCCGCCGCCATGTCTGAAGTGGTAGAAGAAACCACCGCCGCCGCCGCTGCACAATACCCCTCCTTCACCCCTTCTTCTGCTATCCGTATTACACAACTCACACGTCGAAACTACAACCTTTGGCGAGCACAAATCGTCCCATACCTGCGAGGACAGGGAGTTTTTGGTTATGTGGATGGAACCATCCCACCACCGCCGCCAACCGTTACCACCAGCGAAGGTGCCGCTGCAACCACCTCTGTGAATCCAGCCTTCACAACGTGAACTCGAAATGAAAATCTTATACTATCTACAATTACCACTTCTCTCACCGATGAAGTTTTATTGCAAGTTTATACGGCCACAACATCATCAGAAATTTGGTCGGCCCTCTCCACCTCCTTTGCGTCTCAAAGCCGCTCAAAAATAGTCCAACTCCATTACCTCCTCCATCAACACAACACGCAAAGCGACGATCCGCCTCTGAATACTTCTTCAAAATAAAAAATATTGCCGATCAACTCTCACTCGCCGGCCATCCCCTCTCCGATGAAGACATCACTGCGTATCTCCTCGCTGGTTTAGGACCTGAGTTCGAGTCTCTTGACACCATGCTCTCTGTTTATCCGACTCTCTCTCTCGATGAATTATACTCCCAGCTTCTCACTGCCGAAGCCAGAATTAACAACTACCGCCGATTCTTTGTCGCCGCTTCTTCCCGCCCGCTCCCCATCCGGCTCCATCAGCTGCGAACTATCTTGGTAATTCTTCTCATGGTAACAATTCCTTTTCCAACAACTATGGTACTGGTTCAAATAATTATGGTAATGGTTCTGCAAATTATTCGTCTAATAACCGCAACCGAGATAATGGTAACGAGAACAACAGAGGCCGGGGGCGTGGTTGTCGTGGCCGAGGTCAACCTCATCCATCACAACCCTCTTCCTCCAACCTGAATGATCCATTACCCAAGTGTCAGATATGTGCTAAAACAGGTCACACAGCTCTAGTTTTCTATTGGCGTTATGAGGAGTCCCGTGGCTCCAACCCACGGCCTCCTGCTCCCCGACCACCACAGGCTTATGCTGCGTACCCCTATCCAGAGCAACATCCTGTCACTCCTTCTGCATGGATTCCTGATACTGGGGCAACGCATCATCTCACGAATGATTTTCGCAACCTCAATCTCACTTCTGAACCGTATGGCGGCACTGATCAAATACACATAGGAGACGGTACAGGTTTACCAATCTCTCACTCTGGTTCTTCTTCGTTTACTTCCCCCTCCCGCACCTACCACTTATCTAATATACTTGTGTCCCCTTCCCTCGCTAAAAATCTCCTTTCGGTCCACAAATTTACCTCTGATAATTCTGTTTTCTTCGAGTTTCATGACACCTTTTTTCTTGTGAAGGACTACTCGGGCAACATCCTTCTTAGAGGTGTAGTCAAAGATGGGCTCTACTACTTCTCTCCCCAGCCAAGCCGTCCTCCACCACACGCCCTCTCCGCCAATCTATGCTCCTCCACCACGTGGCATCGCTGCCTTGGACATTGCTCCTTCTTGGTGCTCCAACAAGTTTTCAAGCGTCTTCCTTTTCACGTTTCCAATAAGGCACCTCCTAGTGTTTGTGCCCCTTGTCAGCTGGCCTAGAGCCATCGTTAAACTCTTTATGTTTCGGATTTTACTTCTCATGCACCGTTAGATTTGATTTAAAGTGATGTTTGGGGTCCTTGTCATGAAACTTCGACCTACGGGTCTCGTTATTATGTTAGTTTTTTGGATGATTTTACCAAATATATTTGGCTTTTTCCGATCAAACTTAAATATGACGTTGAAACAATTTTTCCCGCCTTCCTAAATTTAATTGAACGCCAATTTTCTACTAAACTAAAAGCCTTACAATCCGATTGGGGAGGTGAATATCGTCGCCTCTCTCAACTCCTTACTACACTAGGCATCCAACACCGCCGCTCGTGTCCACACACCCATGAACAAGTCGGTGCTATTGAATGCCGGCATCGCCAAATTGTCGAAATTGGCCTCTCCTTACTTGCCCAGGCCAATCTTCCCCTTCCATACTGGGAGGATGCCTTCATCACTGCCACTTACCTCATAAATCGCCTTCCCACCAAAACTCTCAACTACAAAACTCCTTACGAAATGGTTTACCACCGTTCTCCCGACTACTCTTTCCTCCGTGTTTTTTGGCTGTGCATGCTGGCCCTATTTGCGTCCTTATAACCACCACAAAACCGACTATCAATCCGTCACCTGTGTTTTCTTGGGTTACTCTCCCTCCCATTATGGCTATAAATGTCTTGATCTTGCCACGGGCCGCATCTATATTGCTCGTCACGTGGTTTTCGATGAAACTCTCTTTCCTTATACTCCCTCTCCTACTACTACTACTACTACTACTCCCTCCACTACAGTTTCTTTACCCAACTTCATCCCTTCTACATCTATACCTATTCACCAACCTCACCCCCCCCACACCTTCGCCCTCACCCACTCCGCCAAACAACCCCTCACCTGAGGCCTCTTCCACCTCTCCACCAGAACCACCCTCCCCTGGCATAACCGCCGCCTTATCTCCATCTCTAACTCATCCGCATCGTATGCTTACCCGCACCCAAACCAACATGCTAAAACCCAAACAAATGCTTGACTACATTCGCTATCCTATCTCCCGAGCCCTACTCGCTACCACTTCCACTTCGGATCCTACATCTTACACTATTGCCTCTAAACACCAAATTTGGTGCCATGTGATGCAGGATGAGATTGATGCGTTATTGAAAAATCAAATGTGGGACCTTGTGCCTCGTCAGTCCCATATGAACATTGTTGGAAACAATTGGGTTTACCGCACAAAACAACTTGAGGACGGGCGTCTGGAGCGCCATAAGGCATGTTTAGTGGCCAAAGGATTTCATCAGGCCGAGGGCATTGATTACCATGAGACCTTCAGCCCAGTTGTGAAACCGGTAACAATTCGCCTGCTTCTGTCTCTTGCTACGGGTTGGCCGCTTCGACAGGTTGTATACAGAATGCGTTCTTACATGGCCACCTCTCCGAACCAGTTTACATGCAACAACCTCAGGGATTTGTTCATCCTGACTTTCCGGATTACGTTTCTTTGCTTGAAGCGCGCTTTGTATGGTCTTCGACAGGCTCCCCGCGCTTGGTTTTCCCGGTTTACTGATGCTCTTACTCAGTTTAGCTTCATTGGCTCAAAAGCCGACCCCTCCCTCTATATTTTCTCTCGTCATGGGGCTCGTATCTACATACTTATTTATGTCGATGATATTATTATTACTGGTTCTTCCACTCCACTTATTGAGTAGGTTATTCAGTTTTTAGGTACGCAGTTTCCGGTAAAAGATCTTGGTACGTTGTCCTACTTCTTGGGTATAGAGGTCCTTCCCTCAGCTGATGGCATCTTCCTCACTCAACGTAAATATATCCTACAGCTTCTCCAGCGTGCCTCTATGGATAAGGCTAAGCCTTGTCATACACCCATGAGTGCATCTACTCGCCTCATTCGTGATGATGGTCCTCCATGCTCCGATCCTGCCCTCTACCGCTCCGTCGTTGGAGGTCTCCAATACCTCGGTTTTACTCGCCCCGACATAGCCTTTGCTGTTCATAAGGTTAGTAAATACATGCATGAACCTACTGATGCTCATTGGACGGCAGTTAAACGCATCCTGCGATATCTTAAACACACTATCTCCGAGGGTTTGTTCTTCTCACGACTATCTCCGATTACTATCCAGGCTTATTCTGATTCTGACTGGGCGGCCGACTTCGATAACCGTCGCTCAGTCGGGGCTTACTGTGTCTTCTTAGGATCTAACCACATCAGCTGGCGCACCAAACAACACTTGACTGTATCCAAAAGTAGTATTGAGGCTGAGTACAAAACACTGTCGAATACTGCTGCTGAGATCCAATGGTTATGCAGCTTATTGCAGGAAATGGAAGTCCCCTTGCCCTCTCCGCCGACCCTCTGGTGTGAAAATATTGGCGCAACCTACCTCGCTCACAATCCGGTATTTCATGCTCGTACTAAGCATATTGAAATCGACTTCCATCATGTTCGTGAGCTAGTTGCGGCTCGTCTCCTCACCATTTCCTTTATCAGCTCTAAGGAGCAACTTGTGGACATCTTTACGAACCGCTGGGGCATCCACTCTTTCATACTATGAAGACCAATCTCCGTGTTCAGCCACTTCCCATGGGATTGCGGGGGCGTGTCGAGAATATTATAACCGAAGACAAATAGTGTAGAATATTTTATTTATTTGTATTATTTACTTTACCTACTGTGCCTATAAATACCCATTGTAATACACTTTTACAATTGAATGACAATACAATTACTTTTCTAAAACCTAATATTTACTAATCAGGTATGTATTTTATTAGTTGTTAACTAGCCACCTAAGTGTTTTCAAGTAAGCCCCTCACACCCACTGCTCTCTTTCCTAGACCACTAGACACGGACAAGGCCTAGCAAATACACAGACATTGATGAATGCTAATTCATCAAAGCACAAGCCTTTCATGCTCTTCCGACGGTCCCGACTTCAACTCCCTTGAAGAGTACATTCGGTGCCAGAACTAAACGCATCAGAAGCTCAATCAAGACTTGTTCATTTTCATTTAGTGTTATTAGATCAAGAATTAACATTTAAACTCATCTCGTGGCTTAAAACAAGCTAAACACCACATAGCATCCAACACTTTAACTACAACATAAAACATGATTCCTTGCTACAACTAACACTCAACCTAAACATTGTAAAACCATAACTATTCGTTAGGAAGAGCCTCTTACCTTAAATTCCAGCAAAAATGATCCAAAACCTTCAAGATACTGTTGATCATCTAAGCTTTCAACTCGAAACCTAATTGATCAACAGGTAACCCTAAAAATCTTATCTTTCTTGAAAATCCCGAATTGAAAAAGTGTGTAAAACTGAATATTACCTGAATTAAATGCTGTGAACCTATTTTTAGAACGATCGATGCTCCAAGACGATCGTTTTGACTACTCATGACTGCGAAACAGAACTACGGATTAAAAGATGTGAATTTTTGAAGAATCGAACCCGCCAAAAACCAAAAACTATGGCTAAGCTGAAAACTTACGAAATTGTGAATAGTTGGTGTGGAAACGTTCGTCTTTATGAGACGATGATTTCTGTCTTCTACGGTCTGCCCAAATTCTTGACGGATTAGCCGCACGATTGAAGATTCCCTTCCTCCGCTTCCAACCAATTCTCCGTCTGTTTTTCTTGAGAGCTGCGTCGTTCTCTCTTTTTTTTTTTCTTCAAAATTGTCGTGGATTATGAGGGAAATATTGGAATTATTTTTCTTTTATAGCCACTAATTAAATACATTAATTAATTAACTAAATCTTTTTATTCTTTATAATTAATTTCCAAGACTTTTAATTATCCCTTTTTAATTAAATAAAAATAGGATAAAAATAACTAGGTCGTAGTAAATATAACCAATTACTATGTTACCTTTTTTTGGAAATTCGGGATGTTACACTCTACCTCAACCTGTCGTCGCTTTACTCACGTAGCTCAGCTTAGTGTACACATAAAGAACGTGTTTCTTGGGAAACTCACCACAGTCCGGCAACCACAGTTCGTTCTTGGTGAAAATATCCCATGGTGGAGATTGATCATCGTATATATTCTTCTCCACCACCAATAGTGTCCGCAACGGCTCTCCTTTTGCTTTTTTCGTCAAGAACTTGTTAAGTATTTCTTTGTTTGTTGGTTTAAAATGGAATCCAGAAGGTACAGGAGCCATTAAAGGGTACAGAATGTTTTACGAAAAAAGAGCGGAGGAACAAACTTTGAAGAATGTTGAATAGAGAATGAAGTTAATTAACCTTGAAGATATATATATATTACACGGTTTGAAAAAATACTCTTTCCATGCACTAGGATTTATAAAATGCGTATATCGATAAATAAGCAGCATATATTTAAATTTCAAAACATAACATACCATAAATATTTTGTATATATATATATATATATATATATATATATATATATATATATATATATATATATATATATATATAGGCACACACACACACAACACATCACGATTAAACAATGACTATTTACATTACCTAAAAACACAAATTTTATTATGATCAGACCAAAATCCTATTTGGTGTGTCAAACCAATAGAATTTAAGAGATTTTTTGTGGAGCCCTATGTATAAAAATAAGCCTCTAATCAGATTTTTCCAAAATGATGACATGGTGGTTCAAAAATTTGGTCCAGGACCACCATAAAACTAATGCCTAAAAAGTAAGAAAACAACAAAACATTTCACTAAAAAAGAAACAAAATAACATCTCACTAAAAAATAAAAATAACATCTCGAATAAAAATAAGTTTATCTTTCTTATTAGGGAAAAAACCTTTATGTTAAAGGTCGTAGAAAACTGTTTTAATCTAAAATGGGAAAAAAATAGACAAGAAAAAAGGTAGTGCTTGAGAATGACAAAAACGCGTCTATTACTACATGTTGCTGCATTTGTAGCAACAAGTAGTAACAGACGCGTTTTTGTCTTTCTCAAAAACACGCCTTATACTAAAGGAATGACCCTCTGCCGTAAAGTCTGCTCCTTGGAATCCACTATTCTTAACGGATGCTCCTTATATGAAAGGTCGTCTTTCAACTCCACTTGTTGATCATGCAACTCATGAGATGGGTCCGGAATATATTTACACAACACAGAAACATGAAATACGTCATGGATACGACTAAGCTCCTCTGGTAGTGCTAATCGATATGTGACAGCTCCCACTCTTTCTACAATTTCGTATTGTAACGCCCCGCTCCCAGATACCGAGTCCTTATCCGGAAACGAAACGCTCGGCACGCATAATATTAAATAAATCTGATATTGCACGTAAGCCTCTACTATGTCGTATCAAACAATAGCAAACGGAAGCTAAAAAGACTCGGCAAACACCATAAAGGCTACTAAGAATAGAAATCAACGAACTAAAGATGGAAATGTAACATTTATTACACTGGAAAACCAAACGAAACGTAACAACCTACGAAATCCTATGAAAGCAAGTACTAAAGAAAATTACAAGAAATTCCCCACGACAACAAGTCTAGTGAATATAAATATAAATAAATAAAGCCTTCAACTTCGGCGTCCTTAAACTTCGTCATCAAAGTCCTCCTCGAATCAAGGGATTACCTGTTCGTCTTCTCTCCCCCAAACACATAAATAAACATGCATTTGAGGTAAGTACATTGTACATAGTAAGGAGTAGAATCTACAATTTAATTAAGGCTCTTTAACAAGTTTTATTATAATAGTTATCGTTATGAGACCGACTCAATCTAGGGTTCACTTCATGTCCATCAACATGTCATGACTAATCTTTTTAACTTAGCTTATCTTTGTTACATCAAAGATTCAAGGGCACTACGCATGGTGCTGCCCACCACGAGACATCTGGGTGCAACCTATTGGTGTGTCTCACCAATAGCCACGGGCTAGTCCCGATAGTATACGCGTTCGGCGAAGTCCCTCCGTACTTGGGGTCTTATAAAACTACGGAGTATTCCATTGTAAAGTCCCTCTACTCCTGGTGCCTCTTGGGCGCCAGAGTTATCTACTTGTGAAGTCCCTTTACTCCCGGTGCCCTCTAATGGCCAAAAAGTTATCCACAACGAGTACCTCTACTCCTGGGGGCCTCTAGAAAGGCCAAGCAAGTTTACTCATTCTATCCGAAGGCCTACACATTACGATATAGTCTTGTGCCTTACCAAGGATGACATGATGTTTAATCTTATTACTATGCAAGTATGTAATTATTAAGGGTTATTAACTAGCCACCTAAGTGTTTTCAAGTAAGCTCCTCACAAACTCAACTCTCTCTCTTAAACCACTAGACACGGACAATGCCTAGCAATTACACAGACATTGATGAACTCTAGTTCATCAAAGCACAAGCCTTTTCATGCCTTTCCGACGGTCCCGAACTTCAACTCCCTTTAAGAGTACGTCCGGTGCCGGAACCAAACGCATCAGAAACTCAATTGGGGCTTGTTCATGTTTAATTAATCTTATTTAAACTCATTAACAATACTACAATTCAAGCTAAACACAATAACATTAGCTACAAAATTCATTGTCTACTAAATCATAATTTATATTTTTTAAAAATTAAATAACACAACACAATAAACTAAACAACTAAATAATATATATTTATTAAATTATCTTCTTCTTTTTTTCTCAGAGAATAATTACAAAATTTGATTTTGAAAGAAAAATAAATAGGAAGAAGGATATAATTAAACCTTTTCGTTTTTCCAAAACCTTTGGCTGCTCTTATCTTTATATTCTGTTCTTATTTTATTTTCCTCGGCAACATATTAACATACAATATTAGAATCATCAGTTTGCCAACAAAGCAAAAGGAATCATGTCCCTCTTTTATTTTCTTTCCTAGCGGCAGTAGTACAAATTCACCCGGCAACATAATAAAAATAAATAAAGAAGTAAACAAACCTATATCATTAGAGAAGAGCAACAATAGTGAATAAATAAACACTTAATTAAACATGGTTGAACATTCAACATCCGTTTAAGAACACCCCCTTACAAAACGAATCAAAAACACGATCTAACCTTTCTAAACCATAATTAATTTGTAGGAAGAGCCTCTTACCTTCTTAGCAAGATAAACCAACTTCAAACTCAGAAAACTGCATCAAAACCTTGATCTTTTCTTGCAGATAACTTTAACAAAGCTCTGATCTTTGAGTGTTGAAACGACGCTCCTTTCACGACGATTCCAACGCTTTTCGCGGATCTAAAAACGGTTGAAAACTCCATGAGATATCGCAGAAACTCTCGTTGGCTCTTCTTACGCTCTCAGCCGCGTTTTTCTTCCAAATCTCACACGCAAGAGGAGGCTTCTAAGGAGGAAATTTCTGATTTAAAAGGTTAGGGAAACCACTGAGGTTAATTTCTCCTTAAATAGGAAAATCCCAATAATTAACCTAATCCCTTATTTTCCTTAATTGCCCTTTTTACTTAAAATCGTATTTATCTCCAAATTATTTATATACATTGGCCATATATATATAAATACACTTAAAATACTTTAAATCCGTAAATTATAATATTCCATTTTTCGCAAAAAGACACGTCTGGCCTTTTTCGAAAAGTCGGGTCCAATGTATCTCGGTGCTAACTTCCCTTTTCGTCCAAACCTCATCACTCCTTTCCAAGGTGATACCCTAAAAAACACGAAATCTCCAACATCAAACTCCAACATACATCGTCTATTGTCCGCGTAACTCTTCTATCGACTCTGTGCAGCTCTAAGATGTTCGCGGATAACCGGGATTTGTTCAGAGGTTTGCTTGACCAATTCGGTACTAGCAAGCTTAGCTTCACCAACCTCCATCCAACATACAGGGGTTCTACATCTCCTACCATATAATTCTTCGAAAGGAGCCCTTCCGATGCTTGCTTGAAAGCTATTATTGTATGCAAACTCCACAAGAGATAAGTTTTCCTCCCACTTACCGCCAAAACTCATCACGCATGCCCGCAACATGTCTTCTAATGTCTGTATAGTCCTCTCAGTCTGTCCATCCGTTTGTGGGCGAAAGGCAGTACTAAAGCTCAACTTAGTTCGCATTTCATTTTGAAAACTTTCCAAAATCTTGAGGTAAATCTAGCATCGCGGTCTGATACAATAGTAATAGGAACACCATGCAAACGAACTATTTCGTTCACATACATCTCTTCCAACTTTTCCGGGCTATACGTGGATCTTATTGATAGAAAATGGGTAGACTTGGTCAATCTATCTATGATTACCCATATAGCATCACTACAAGAAAAACAAGTTTGAATGACGGGAATTCCCGTCATTATATGCCATTTTCTCGTCATTAAAGACTTCTAATGACGAGAAATCCCCTTCATGCCCCCGTCATAGTTGCCCTTCTAGTTAAAGCATTCAATGACGAGAAACCCACCTCGTCATTAAAAATGTCAAGGATTTAATGACGAGATTAGACTCTCATTAAAAATATTTCTAGTGATGAGTAATTTCCTCATTATTATACGATTTGCCTCTCATTAGAACTAAAGTAGAATATTACTTTCTACCCGTTAATGACGGATATTACCGTCATTAATAAATGGAAACCCACTCATTAATTAGCTATGGCCATTATCAACAAAAGACATGTAATGACCGGGTTTACCGTCACAAAAACTACATTAATGACGATAAAATTTGTTGTTATGATACAATCTCACCCTCATTAAATCATGCTTTCTATATATACCCATATGGTCATTATGAACAAATATTAAAATATTAATTAAAACATTTAAATACATCACTGCTGTAGTCTATGCAAAATATACATAGTTGCAACAACATGGATTCATATATCCAAAATATACATAATGGTAGAGTTGTTTCAAGAGATATAAAAAGATAAGTTGTTACATAGATACATAATGATAGGATTTTCTAATATAACATCCCCAAAACAAATATCTAACAACCATAAATGTCGGCCATCTTGTAAGAGTGGGCCAAGGGACACTACTTTTTGAATTTCCAGGGTCAAGGCCATTCTACAGCAATAAAAAATACAAGGATACTAGAATAAAATATTACTAATTTTTGTGAAGCAAACTGAATAATGTTTTATTGATATTCTTAAGAACAAGAGGATGCTCACCAACACGTTTTTAGGATATCAGAGGAGAAAAACAGAGAGGGTGGACATGAGTAACAAAAGAGATCTGCTAATCCACCAATGCTGCCTAAACCAGTCTTATATTAAACCAAGATGATGTACTCCCTCAGACCATATCCTTGATAGAAAGTCACCTGCAAAATATTCAGTCATTTTTCTCTTGTAGGAGTTACCAGAATTTATTAAAACCAGCCAAAAACACATGCACATCATATAAAAGTATATTTTCACAAAAGACTGCACACAAAAAATTGATAAGTGCACATAAAAATTCATTTCATAAAAGCATTATAAAAATAGTAAGCAAGCACAGTACAAGCAACATATGTTACAAACTGCATTCACTTCATAAAGAATTACATTATAGTTGAAAAATAACCCACAAAGGATGTTACGACAGATGACCTCAACCAACTTTAAACATTCTTCATGTTTCCTCAAAAACTACACTTTTTGAAACATGACATTTTGATCATTTTCAAAATCTAAAAAATCTCTACACCCTTCTAAGCATTTGTCCAGCATCAAATTCTTGGATACACCTTTAATATATTTAGGCATGAACACATCTATGTCAAAGAAACAGGACACTACCAAGTTGACTAAACAGATATGCAGTAGGTATACTCTTAACATAACTGGGCATAAAAAGACTGAACACACAAACAACATTGTCAGACTTTCACATAAAGCATAAGACGTTCATATCAGGACAAACAACTAACCACATAAGCAAAACAAGTAAGCTCACTGATCATAGACAAAACCCTTGTCTAAATACCATTAGGTAGATAGATAGATTGACAATCTCAAAAGACACCATACAAGACTAAGACATAATAAAATATTCTCATAACACATAAAGACCATGTAAGGAGACTGATACCAATAACTTGAATAAAAAAACAACCAGCAAAATAGAGAATAAAACTTGATGCATAACGTGAGCATAAACTCAGCAATTCATTCAGATAACATGACATGGACATAAGGATAA
Source organism: Gentiana macrophylla (assembly GCA_026214975.1). NCBI lineage: Eukaryota > Viridiplantae > Streptophyta > Magnoliopsida > Gentianales > Gentianaceae > Gentiana > Gentiana macrophylla. The sequence continues at coordinate 70,269,749 of CM047813.1, read as the reverse complement.
GCCGAAGACACTTAAAAGTTAATGTCCTAAAACATTAAGCATGCATACCAAAGACAGGAACAAATTTCAACACAACTCGCATATAAACTGATACAAATGTAGAACTGACTTAATTCTAATGCAAGCTCTAACAATAAACTTGAATGAAAACAAACAGCTAGCAAGCAACTATAGACTCAGAACCTGATAACAACAGACTCCAAGTACTGGAGGACTTTGAACTCATGTTAGAGCCTAAAGTCTACAAAAATGCATTCATAATCAAATTAAAAGAATAAGCCACATACATCAATCAACATAGGAGATCCAAATGTCGATGCTACATCAAGTAGTATCTTAATAGGTTAAAAAATCATAAGAGGAACTTACAAGGTACAAAATATGTTACCTTGGTTGTAGGAAAAGCTGATATCAGATTCAGCTTAAAATAAAGCTCAACATCATTTGAAAACACATCCCCAGCTGAAACAAGACATTTCATCTTCTTCGTAGTGCATTTCAGGTTTCATCTTAAACTACAAGACATGTTATAAGCTAAATCAGCAAATACCGAAAAGTGTAAGGTCAAATGTGTGCACATAACTAGTTATTTAATTAAGTCAATTAAAAATTTGAATGACCATAAAACATCAGAGAAGTTGCTGAAATGCATAGTGAATGTCCTTATTTTATCCCATTGCATGATTCTGGTTCATCGCAGCGCTACCAAAATAGTTGTTATTCCAAAGTTCTTCCTGCAATTACACAATTGGATTGCTTAATTCTTTATATTTCCTTCACACCTTTTTTATTAATATCAACTGGAATTCAAGTTATAAGAAGATTGAACATTTACACAACAAATTTCTATAAAATCTCTCATGTACCAGATCAATAAACACATAACTTACATACAAAAATGACAAGAGAGACAATGTAGCATTTTCATTGAATACATGCATTAAAAATAGTCCTCCACAACCTTTAACATATAAGGAAATTGCAACAGTCTTTTCATTTGATTTATAGCAGTCATTACACCCCTCATCCATAAGGCTCACTTACTATTATTCACTATGTCACATGCCGATTGACGCAAAGAGGAAGCAAACACACCTTAACTTCGTAAAACAAGGATCCATCATCAATACATATCAAATCCACCAAGACAATGAGAAAGATGCAAACAAGCAAATTTAGTTGCATCAAAAGTTAAGGGTGCGTTTGGACAATGTATATTTCACTTTGTTCATATTCAACAATGGAATTATGATCCGGACATTTGGATTGCATTTGGATATCGTATCGAATAAAGTGACTATTGTGTATTATGAGAAAGTGTGAGAGAATTATTAAGACAAAAAATTGTTTTACTTAAATGAAACAAGTTTGCTTGTTGAAACATGTAGAATGAATAACAAACCTGGGAGCACAAGCAAGAAACTATAGAAACGTCACATCTTTGTTAAGCAACACTAAAACTCTCATCATATTTCCTCTTAGCAAGTAGCATAGCAAGCTCTGTAGTAGGATCCAAAGATGCCACATGAGACTAATGTAACCACAATAAGGAACAAGTAGTTAAAGAGAATTGTCCAGAACATACATGAGAAAGAGAACAACTACTATTATTGACATGTAGACGTATATATAAGGAAAGGTGAATGAGGAAGCAATGAACCTGTTTATACAGAGTAAACAAAGGGCTGAACTATTCTGAAATTGCAACCGAGGAACTTGAAACATTATCACGCTATAAATATACATGTAGTTTTTTACACAATACTATATGAAAAGGAGATGCAAGGGCCGTAAGTTAATTATGCATCACAAAAACTAGCTGAAAGGACACAAGAAAAATATGCTTACAAAGATGGAACTGTATCTTCAACAGAGAACCAGTGATACATCCACTTCGCCTCATCCAAAATTCCAAATGGTCACTTAGAGGAAAGAATATTAGCAAATTATTATGATTGCAATGACAAATAAAATCACAATATTGTGCAAACATAGAAAACTTAGAAATGCTAAGATTGTAAATGTCTTCAAGAAAGGGATAAATGCAAAGAGATAAATCTAAATAAATCACGTGTGAATCATTTTTCATGATTATTACCTTATACACCTACATTGTTTCAACCTATATTGTTTCAACATTACCTTATACACCTACATTGTTTCAACCTATATTGTCTGAATTACCTTATATACATCAATTGAAGATATATCCATGAATGTTAAATTTTCCCAATCACTCCTACATCATCGATGAGCATATATTCATTTTCTTAGTAAGTAGATGAAGTGCATACTCTCATTCATTACTCAATAATGGAAATAAAAACAATTGAAAACAGACACACTTTATCACAAATGCATTTTCTGATTAAAATTTAAGTTTCACAACCCCTACAAGAAAACAAAAAACATAATGTAAAGCTAAAAGAACATATAACCTCTTGTAGCAACAAATACACTCTGTATGTCCATTTTAAATACAAGGAGTTCGGCAATACCTCCTACTAAATATAAGAATATGCTCTGACAACTTCAATTCTATAAGCAAAATAGCCATAATAGATCTTTATTATCCTTCTAAAGATTGTACAGGTATAGAGCACAAATCAATCTACTGAAAGAAAAAATGGCACATTTATATGTATACATAGAACGAGGAAAAGGTTCTAATAGATTAACACATGCACGTTCCGTTGAATGCAGTGAAAGAAAGCTACTAAAAAGGGTAGATTATATCTGAAAAAGAGTCAAAAAAAACCATTGAATACATAATTTATTATGGAAAAGGAAGAAGGGAAGCATCTTACAATTAAATAAGGAGCAGAAGCAGGTGTTTTTGTTCTCACTGTTGAACAAAAGAGAAGAACAGAACCGTAAGAAAAAAAGTTCTGTGAAATTGCTTTATATAATCAAAGAAGTGTAGAGATAAAGGCAAAAAGGAAACTCTTTACCGGATAAAACAACCTCAGATTTTTTAATCTGCTGTGTAATAATAGATGACCGAGCAAATCTACCTTTATGTCTTCAATCCAGCAGATAAAGTTGTAGAAGCTGTCACCTTTCAACTCCATGGAAGAACATCCGGATAATCTTGGAAAAGTTGACATCTTTCTAATTCCTCAGTAAAATCCAAATGTCTAAACCCCAATTCTGACAAATTCGAAGCTTAAGCATTCAGATTCATGCTCTCTAAACCGGAATTTTGTTAAGTATGACATGTGATTGAGAGAAATTGAGATAAATCACACCCTACCCTAATCGCCGCCTCCTTCTTCTTGACCTTTCTTCAGAAATCAAACCCTATAATCCCTTCCACCACCCATAACCCTTATCCATAAGCGAGATGCGAGCAACCGGCTGTTACCCCCCCGCAGATCTGAGCAGTGCTCTGTTACCCCCCCACCCCCCACGGCTCTTCTCTCTCATTCCTTATCCTTAGATGTAACCATATAGTGCCCATTTGACATAGTTAGGATAAAATTTAGGAAAATTATGAAAAAGGACAAAAAACATTATGAAATTTTCAAAAAGGACAGAAACATTTGCATTTTATCAAAAAGGACATTTGTCAATATGTATGGACAAAAATACGTTTTTTTTTTAATTTCCGCATGTTTTTGTATCCGTGTTGCATTATTAAATAAATATAAAAAAAAAACTAACACAAAAAAAAAAATGCCCCATTTCTTTTTTTTGAGGGTGACCCACGTTTTCTTAAACCAAAAAAAAAAAAAAAAAAAATTAAAACATCTCTCAATAGTAGTGTCGAATAGTAGTGTCAAATAATATGACGATATTAAATAGAAGTGTCAAATAGTAGTGTCGCATATTATAATAACAATGTAAAATGGTAGTGTCATATACATACATACATACATATACATACATACATACATACATACATATATATATATATATATATATATATATATATATATATATATATATATTCTAACGTGGGCATTGATGACAACTTCCCACTATTTTTTTCCAACATAACTTCCCACTAATTGTGATATAGTACATGGTCCGTTTAAAAAAAAATCAGTTTAGGGGTATTTTTGTAAAATAATTGTTAGTGTCCTTTTTGATAATTTTGACAATCTTTGTGTCTTTTTCAATAAGTCTTCTTAAAATTTATTATATTATTATATTATTAATTGTTGGAACAATTAGTAAATAGGATTTGATCCAAAAATGCATAAAACCCTTCATGAATGTACACATGCATTCGTTTAGGTTTCGGGGGCATTGCCCCCGAACCCCCACGAGTTGGCGCTGCCCCTCGACCCACCGCGACCTGACCGGGCAGGTCAAACCCGGTTTCGTTGCGATAACATTATTTCGTTCGGCAACACATATACAAGCGATTATAAAATTGTTTATGAAAATATATATAACAGTGATAACTCCTTTGGTTATATAAACTATGCGTATACATAATATTCTTTAATATATTAAATGAGCAAGTATAATATTTTGTTATATATATTATGTGTATACATAATTTTCCTTAATATTAGTAATAACTCCTTTTGTTATATATACCATGTGTATACATAATTTTCTTTAATCTATTAATCGAGTAAGTATAATATTTTGTTATATATATATCATGTGTATACATAATTTTCCTTAATCAATTAAACAAACACGTATAACTCTAAGAAAAACAAAATATAATTATAATAACATATAACGATATGAGTTTTTATACATGTTAGTGATCAACCCAAAAAAGTATTAATTAATTTTAAAAAAAATGGGCTTCTACATCACCCGCGCACACTTAGGGGTTCCTACCGACGTTCCCTTTTAAGCGACCTGACACGTGAAAGATTTGGCACCGACGTTCCCTTTATAAAAGTTTGAATTTTATTAGATTTGCCCAAATGTAAAACGGGCTCGTACAACACATACGTACGCTAAAGACACTCTGAACACTGTGACACTTTTATAGCGTAAACGTCAGTACCATTGGTGTTGGCACCGATGTTCCATTTAATAAAAATCATTGTGGTGACAAGGTATATTTTTGTGTTGCCAGGATGAATATGGTGCCGGAACAAAATAACTTGACCAGTATACATATCGGCAATTTCTTTTGTTTATATAATATATATATATATACCGGTAATTTTTTCATGCAAGACTGACGTTTCTTTATAAAAATCATCATGAACGACAAAAGTACATTTTTATGGTGCCAGGATTAATGATTTAAACAAAATAACTTGACCAATATACATAATGGTATTTTTTTTGGGTTTATATATTATATATATCTATCGGTTTTTTTTTAGAGGTTAAATTTTTTTTGTTAACATGCGACATGTAACGACAAAGTATATTTTTATGGTGTCGGGATTAATGAATAATGATGGAACAAAATAACTTAACCAATACACATGTTGGTATTTTTTTTTGTTTATATATATATTATATCGAGCGGTTTTTTTTTGGGTAAATTTTTTTTTTAACAGGTGACACGTCTCAAGCATAGAGCCTGCCACATGTCAACCTGTGAGAAACACCATATTCCATGAAAGGGGCGACGTTGAGCCTTTTGGATACCTTTCCCTATCTTCTAATAAGATAATATAAGAGATATAGAAGCAGATAAAGTCAAATATCAATCTTTTAAGTGATAAATGCAAATAATTACCCTCTCAAACTATACTTTCTTCAAATAAAGTATTATTTAATCACTTCATATCATTAATTTTAATGACGGACACATTGATAGATGATGATTCAATCATAATCAATAATATTAAATATGCCATATACATTTTTTTTTGTGATATTCATTATGTCACAATCCCTGATTCTAGTACTTCAACTTGGATCAAATAAAGTAGTTTTATTCTTATTGAATGAACATAAGTTTCTCTTTCTTATTTTCTTCCCACAATACAGGACATCTGCATTTTACTCAACACCAAAAAAAACCATATACAAACCAAACGATCTCTCAACCATATACTTTATTCGAATCAAATCGAAATATCCATACTCACAAATGTTTCAATACACATAAATGCAATAAAAGGCTTCATTCTATGCAGAATAAAATTTGTTACAATGCTGAAGCCATTTTTATAAATTCTAAAAACCAAATAAAACTTCAATAAATATATATATACACACACACGCACACTCCATTATTACGATACAATACATATACAGCATTTGCATATTTTTTCTGCGGAAATTTCATTTTATTTTATTGATGTGAAAATAAAAATCCGTGACATTCGCTTATATCCCCGCCTCCTTTACAATCGTCGTCGGACGTATTCTCTCTCCTTAAAACCTATATCCAGCAAACCCATGTAGAGAAAATCCCAGTGTATAGGAAAGAAAGACAAAGACTCTACATGCCCCGGTATCAAAATCTTCCTCCAAGCTATTTGCAGTAAATTAAACCATTCTCGTCTTCTCCTATGAATATATCAGTAAAATAATTCACTGGATGATCACTTGCATGGCCGCCACTGGTTCCCTCGAACATGTATGTAGACGTCGTCCTGTTATTCTGATCATCTTGATGCTCGATGTAATTACCATATGGAAGAGGCGGATCCACGTCAGCTCCATACATGCTATAAACGGAAGGGAAAAAGAAAACAATAATATTACATGAAAATAAAATTATACTTGTACTCTCAACTAATAAATGCATTATTAAAAGAAAAATATGTGTACATACCGAATATCATCATCAAAAAATTCAAAAGGGACGTCGAAATAAGTAGATTCCGGTATCCATCCACCGTTTGATACGATATTCGTCTCGGGATTATCGATAACCCCTTCTTCTTCCCTTTGTTGAGACATGATCACCGTTGTTGGGGGTAAACACGGAATAACACTACTTGTTGCCCCATTGTTTTGAAAATCATTAACTCCCATGTCATTAGGTCCATAGATCCTGCAAAAAGGAAAGAAGAAAAAAAAAACAATAAATATTACGTCGGAAAAAAAAATAAAATGTACGACCGTTTAAAACACTGCAATCAAAAAAGGATGTGCACTATTGTCTTAACAAGATTAATTTAATTTTGTACTTGAATTTTGCTTAATCAACTCCCATATAATATGAACAGATTAAAGATGTAAAATGTTAGATATATGCTATTCCTATGAAATCTTCCACTTGGTCTATTTTAAGGGGCTTTTACCTTTTGAATGTCAGTTATAGAGATAAACACCGACTCCTATTACACCTGTACCGTGAGAACCAAACCTTCGGGAAGTCAGGTTTTGCCTCTCGAACCGAATTTAGAAATGTTGATTAGAAATAGGTGTGGTGAACATATAGAATCAGTGTGGTGTAAATAATAACTCCCCTATTTTATCCGATATTTTCGATCTGAGCTTCATGGGCTAAGGAGGGAGGAGTAGCCTTCATGCCTAGACAATTTAGCAAGTATAACAATCCAGATTTTGTAGATTCATCAAGATTTGTTCTAAACAATAAGCAGACCTACTATTAAACCGATTAATGAGTAATGATACAGACACAATCGTTGTACCACAACGAGTGCCACGACGTGTATATACACCGTTGATTCCTAATGTAAACTCATTGATCGTTATTATATTCATCATTATCAACAATGTAGATACACTGTGGCATTCGTTGTGTCGATCTGTATATATTATTACTCTAAACGAATACAAAATTCATAGCAAAGTGTTCACTAATTACTTTGAAATCTGAATTAGTGTTCTACATGAATGTTCCCTGAACAACACTATGCATGCATTGATTGAGGCATTAGATCATCTATTTATACCTCTGGATTCACAATTAATGTTGGTACTAGTCTGCATATCATATATATAAATATATATATATAACTCTATATAAGTATCAAATCAAATTATTTCTACATCTAATGTTATATGAAAGTACATATACGTACCGTGACTTTTTTCTGGAAACGTTGTTGTTGTCGTCAACGAGTTGAATTATATCATCATCTGAAAAATCAAAAGAGACGTCGTTGTTGTAACCGTAAGTAGATTCCGGTATCCATCCGCCGTTTGATACGATATTCGTCTCGAGATTCAAGATAATATTCCCTTCTTCTTTCTCTCTTTCTTGATCACACATCATCATCATTGGGGGTAGAAACGGAACAACACTTGTTGAAGCAGCATTGTTTTGAGAAGAATTATTAATTAGGGCCACCACATCTTCTTGTTCAATTACTGTTATACCCTCGTTCAATAACCCTGCTACAGCCCCATCTTTAGAATTTAAATTCAACATTATTTTGCAGAACACGTAATCAGATGAACCATTAATCCCTTTCAAACTAAACTCATGCATGGTCCAACTACCGTACTCTTTCCTCATAGTATCCAAATCGAGCCAATTTTTATCCGGCTCGTATGTAAACTTCCTCACGTATCCAATCACTTCTTGATTCTCATTAAAAACATCATCACCCCTCTGACCCGACCACGACCCACGACCCGACCTTCTTTTCACGTTCTTGGATCCACGTCCACCTGTCGTTGCTTTACTCACGTAGCTCAGTTTAGTGTATACATAAAGAACGTGTTTCTTGGAAAACTCACCGCCATCCGGCAACCATGGTTCTTTCTTGGTGAAAATATCCCACGGTGGAGATTGATCGTCGTATATATTCTTCTCCACCACCAATTGTGTCGGCAATGGCTCTCCCTTTGCTTTTCTGGTCAAGAACTTGTTGAGTATTTCTTTTTTTGTTGGTGTAAAGTGGAATCCAGAAGGTACAGGAGCCATTAAAGATTACGTACAGAATGTTTTACGACGAGAAAAAGTGCAGCAAGAAATAAAGTATGGAGAATCTTGAGAATAGTAGAGAATGAAGACTTTAGTAAATAATTAACTTGGAGCTATATATATATAGAGAGAGAGAGATAGAACGAACGAACGAAGTATTAGGGTTAAATATATAACTAAAGTGAGAGAACTAAGAGGAATCTCATTATCTTAAAGATTCTTAACTCTACTCATTAACTTCGGGCAAAAGAAACATGTTTTATGTTTATATTTGTCTGAAATTATAATTTAAACATATTTTATTATGAAAACAGATTTTTAAGTAATAAAACCAATAAAGTTCCTAACTAATTTGTCTTAATTTATATTTTAAACATATTTTGTTATCAAACTAATATTTTGGATCAAATACAACTACTTTATAGTCTTTATTTGATCCAAGTTGAATTACTCGAATCAGGATTGTGAAACAACGAAGGTCACGATACATTTTTCTATCGTTTATCAATAAGATGTAGATCAATCAATATATTAGTGATATGCCAAAATCGGCAAGGCTCTGCCAAATCCAGAAAAGAGACATAAGCCCAGTGACGGGTAGGGTCCTCAGCTCAGCTCCGTCTCACGCTATCACGATCATCATCATTAGTCAAGGTAACGGGAGTGAAGCAGCAAACAGTAAGCTCAATACAAAGCACTGGGGGGCCGACCCACTCGCCCCTCCAGCTCGCCATCCTTCAACACAACTAGGCAACGAAGTTCATATACGACGCTCTCCATCTCGGCACCTTAAGTCCGACCCGACTTGGCACCTTAAGTCCGACCCACTCGGCACCTTCCTAGCTTTCCCGCTACCACTCGTCCAACAGGTCTTTCTTGGCGCCACAAAGCCTTCAACGAGTCCGCCAGGGCTCTGCGCCCGCTAAGGACTTTGACCCTCCAGTTAGCAATCGCCAAATTGTCCGCCTCGCTAATCGGCGCCTCAGTCTCTATAAATATCACCTTCACCTCTATTACAAGGGCACTCTCATTCTTCTAAGAACTACGCATTTTGGTTTGATCCCTGAAAAAGGTTACGTAGGCAGCCTTTTTAGGCTCAGCTCATAATCAAAAACACCTTCATCCTCCTCTTGCTCTACAAAAACTCCATCTTCTTTCTTGAGCTCCACCGTACCTCACCGGAGAAATCACCCACAATCAACCAGTTATCCACCACATAAACACCTCTATTTACACTATGATAATTTCGACATTATCAGTTGGCTCTGTTACCGGGAAAATAGTCAAGAAAAGCCTACTCCGATAGCTCACACCAACGCGAAATTCGTATTCACGGCGTCGCCGGCGAGATCATTCCTCCATCTTCAACTTCAAAATCAACAAAAGCTTTGATTTTCTGGGTTGTGCGGCCTAGGGATCATCGTTTTCAGCACCTTAGCAACAAACCTGGTGCAAGGATCATTGGTCTTACGGATCGCTGCTCCTTTTCTCCATAAAAACATCTCAATGTTGAAGAACATCTTCAACGGCATCTCCATAGCTCGTACATGTGCTCCTCACCATTTTCAGGTCAATATACGCATCTAGCCAGCTCAGCTCTTTATGCGTTAAGAAGGTTGTGTTTGTTGCAACAAATTGGGAGTTGCACCACCTGCGTTTCCATCGGATTCTGGGTTGGGAGCTTGCTCCGGCCAGCACCGCCCACTTTACGTAGCCATTAAGCAACCCATTCAGCTTACCCATTAAGTCATCTACTCGGTCAGACATGGCAGACGGTAAAAACTCGACACCTGCTACACCGTCCAAAGGAGGCAATCATGGTATAGCACGTGGCAACAATCCGCAACATGGAGAAAGGATACCACGTCATGGTGAGGCAAGAAGGAGGGTGCTATCCACTAGGATAACGTCGGACACGATATGCGGGCCATTTTGAATGAAAAGGTCAGGGTTCCGGAGTTATAGGAAGCGGCTATTAGGCAAAGCTGTGGGAATTATGCCGGCGAGACCTCCCACCAAAACTTTGAGTAGAGAGCAACTCTGAGCGTAGAGGAGAGCCCGCGTCCTAGTACTCATGCAATAGCACTAAGAGCTCACATGGAGTACATGGAAGACATGCGACAACACAATTTACAACTTATAACAGTGGGGCGACCTCCCTTACCAGTTAGTAAGTTTGTCTCGCCTGTACAAGCTCCCACCGGGGTACAACCTCAGTTGAGTCCGCCAAGGCTGCACGATCACGTCATGAAGAAGGAGAGAAAAGTAGTCATGTGGCCTCTCATCCCGACAAGGGAAGAAAATCGGCCCTAGCTCGCCTTGGGCCCGTGGATAACGCCCGTGGTGCAATCCTCGAGCGAAGAAACTTTGAAAAACCGGACAATACCAGACAAGTCCGGGTCCTTAGAGAGGAGCGAGGAGAGACGCAGCCCGAGCAAAGTATTTCACGACACCCTATAGCTTCGGAAGTCGTAGATGAGTTGGGTATGATGAGACAACAGATAGAAGAGTTGCAGAGAGGTAGGGTGGTCAAAGAGTTCGGACCCACTTGGGGTACGAGCGTCCTACATCCCAATATCTTATGAATGGCTCCAAGAAAATGTATGAATTACCCGAGCTTCACCAACTATTACGGCACCACAGACCTCCTGGATTGGTTATCAGCTTTTCATAGTAAGATCAGTTTGTGCACGCCTGGCGAGGATGTGTGGTGCATAGCACTCGTAGGCTCGATGCAAGACAGAGCAGCATCGTGGATCCGCAGCCTCCCACCAGGTTCAATCCTATCTTGGAATGATCTGGTAAACAAATTCAATGTAATATCCCGAAATTTTGACTTCCTAATTAATTACTAAAAGATCTAATTATCTTTGGAAATTATGGGATTTATTAACTTTATGGAGGGATTTATTAATAATTGAAAAGGAGTTTTAAGAATTTAATAAATTAAAGGATTTTCACTCTTTTCTCCTTATTTCCCCAAACACAAAATTTTCAGCCCAAACCCTCCCTTTGCCGTCGACCGCGCTTGTAAGGAAGAAGGAGAAAAAAAATCTCCTTGATGTTTGGGAATTAAATCGCCGTCATCATCGATAAGCATCGTTATTTCTTTTCCTACATCTCGAGCATGACGATCGACCGATCAAAGGCCATGGCCGGTCCTTTTATGCGTTGGGAGGGGGCTGTGTTTGATTTAGGGTTCTACCTTTGGGGGTCACTAGAATTGTTTGGTGATCACTGTTTTCTTTTATAGATTCGGGCTTCGTAGAGGAGCGATTCTAGCTTGATAGCAGAGGGCTTTCAAGAAACGCAGCTTAACCGGTAAGAATATCTCTACGTTTTGCTGTTGGTAGGCTTTAGAGTATAATGCTGATATTTTTCCCTAAAGTGTTGTGCTGCAAAATTTTATTCAAGGGTGTTTACGCTTGGTTGTCCTGTTTTGGGGATGTTAAATGCTCGTAATAGTGTGTTTTTGCGTTGGTTAAAATCTATAGTTGATATGATGCTTTTGTATGGAGTTTTCTGGGCTTAAAGTGTTGCTTTTGTTCTTTGTTTAATTGAGAAACGGCTCGAAATCGCGTAGAAAATTGTTAGGGTTCGAGATGAAACCAGGTGGGCGGGCGTCCAGGCCTCCTCGGGCGGGCGCTCGCTTTGATTTCATCTCTAGACGGGCGTCTGGGTTACCTGGACGGGCGTCTGAGGGGTTGTTTTACATTCAGGATCTAACTCTGTTAAGTGGACGGGCGTCTATACAGTCGGGACGGGCGTCTGGTATGTTGGACGGGCGTCTGATTGTTTGGACGGGCGTCGGTAAGAGAGTCTCTGGACGGGCGTCCGGCTTTCCAAACGGGCGTCCAGGTCTATGTTGTTTTCCTACGTGTGGGTTGTTGGCCAGGCTTACGAACATGTTCCGTAGGTTGTACTTGGTGAGATTCGGTTATTGGGCATCGAAGTTCGTAGACCCGTAGTGGTTGGGCCGGATAGGGTAGCACCCGAAGCCGGGCACCCGGGAAGGTTTCCTTACGACGTTGTGTCCTTAATGTATTTGGGGAGTTGCAGACAGTGGAGTGGTCGGGCCGGACAGGGTAGCACCCGAAGCCGGGAACCCGGGAAGGTTTCCTTGCACCCCAGTACGTCATGGTCCATCTAGTTGTGGTACCATTGGGTGACCTCTCAGGATCCTCCTCTCAAGGGCTTTACCCTTTGGAGGGATGTGCACATTCGGGACCTTTAGGTGGTTAGTCGTGTGAGTATGGTATCCATTATAGATTGGTCGTAACTTGTATAGATTGGTTGGGTCCTTCATAAATTGGTGGTAGTTTTCATGGGTTGGCTTTACTTTACATACACTAGATTTATTCTTACTCAACTTTTAGTTGACGGTTTTACTTTCGTTTGACCCTGCTATGATCCATTTATGGGGAGCAGATTCTTAGCGAGTACTTTTATGGATGTTTGCTTGTTCTTTGGGATGTCGCAGGTTTGAGAGCCACGTAGTCGCGATCACACGTTTTTACATTATTTGAAAAAAAATTAAATTTTAAAGACTTTGACGTTCCGCATAATTTCATTCTCTTCAGGATATTTGTATTCACTTGAATATTTTCTTTTTAAAATAATGAATGGTGAATGTTTATTTTCTTCTGTTGTGGAATGTTGAATGTTACCGCCACGACTGTGTGTCGTGATGAGTGGCACTACAGTGACCAATACCGGCGGCCGACGGGATTGGAAACCGGGGTGTTACATTCAATGTGGAATTCAGGTCCGTGGGTGGACCCGACACACATCGACCTTCATGAGGTCCGACAAGGTGAGAACGAGTCTACCCACAGCTACTATGAGCGCTTCTACAAGGTGTATGAGTTAACCAAAGGACTCGCGGACAACGTGGTAACGGCTAGCTTCGAAACGGGGCTACGTCCGGGCTATCTGAAATCCTACTATGCCGTCAATTCACCAAAGAATCTTGAAGAGGTGTTGGGTTCGACAAGAAAATATGTTGCAACAGAGAAAGCGGAGGGATCGTCATTCCAACGGAGCAGACAAATGATTAAGCGTAGTCCGCCCAGAGATCCTCGCGGAAGTTGAATGTAAAACCTTGCAGGTTGGGGATGAGCCAGACTTTATCGCAAACAGAGAGTTGGTCTAGGTTGACATCAATAAGGCATACCCGGACCAAAAAATCAAGATTGGGACTACCTTAGAAAGGGATGTTTCCAACAACCAGCTTAAGGCAAACACATATGCCTTCGCCTGGGTCGATATCAAGGCCACACTACACCACCTCGATGCCGACCCTATTTTCATGCCAATACAGCGATGAGCCCAACAGGGGTACGCTCACAGTGAATAGGGGAGGTTATGAAGACGAGTTCGAGCTCAGACATCCTTGGCATGCGGACAATCACAAAAGGTACCACATGTAGTAATCGGCTTGGGTTATGGCGCCATCTTACCGTTTACGACGTGAATGGACTCGTTTTCTTTTAGGGTTATGGCTATCCTCATGTTTACGATGTGAGTGGTTAAGTTTTCTTGTAACTTTCAGCTTAATATTAGCCCGATTCTACATTTAATCTTTTTTCGCATTAATTTGCATGATTTACGAGTTTCATTCTTTCAACAAACGTTTACGCGTCAAATGAACTTCAACGTTATTACAAAGGGGGCCACACCCCACAGAAATTAAGTGCTTGTGCAAATGGATTATTTTCTATAAGCCCGCAAGTTTGCGATCTCAGGCCTTATCCAAAACAAGAGGTCCACATCCTCAACATCGGCTCGAAAGATACAATATTTTCGAGCAAGATAGTATACGGAGCAGCATAGCAAAGAGAAAAACAAGATCAATCACGCTCAACACTTAGTAAGAATCAACAAAAACATCCGTTCAAAAGGCCAAACAACGGCCACAAAGTCAAGATCAATCAAAACATTAAGCTATTATAGATGCCAATCTCAAAAGTAAATGTTTCGAGTTACAACACGGTCGATCGAACTCGGCATCCATGAGAACAACCTGTGTGACAACAGTGTTCGCTTGTGAAATTGAAGACAGATAAATCAAACAAACATCTGATGAAATGAAAGCACAAATATGGAAAGTATGGAGAACAACTTACCAAGCCAGTCAGCGGTCCCATTAGGCCCGCACAGTCTCCACGCCTTTTTAGAAGGCCAGTCTTCGGGTCGGTTCTGTCTGTCTACAGAGGACTCCTAAAGCGATACCGTAGACATTTCATTTTCTTGTGTCCGCTAGCTGGCTCGTTCTCTCAATCTCAACGGTTTGTCTATGCTGGATCAGTTATTTACGCACGCAGCTAAGTGTTCACCATATCTACAAAGCGGACGTATTAGTATCAAAACAAGAAAATAAGACAAGTATTGAATGACACTAATGCAGTTGAGCACGCCGAGCTCAAACTTCCAGCCGAATTTTTACTTTTGTCGACAACAGGGGGCAGTGGACTCCTTTCCTTGAAGAGAAGCATCGGTCCTCAATTGATCACTTGTCACTTTAGACTTTTTGAGATAGTGGGAATCTTCTCGCCATTCCCGCCGCCGTCATCCTGGTAAGCGGGATAGTCCCATCAGAGTCACCAGACCTCAGCTATATCTTCAGCGCCAACTTTATCTCTAGGCCGCTTCTCAGCTACCACAGTTTTAATCAGAACAGTCTGCTTGGCCTCCTTACTTACAGCCGTCTGGATGTTGACCTTGGGAGAATCAACCTTCTCAAGTTTCCCACCCTTCATTCCGTAAGACAGCCTTACAGCCTCCACCTTGCAAGATGGCTTACGGCCTCCACCTTGCAAGATGGCTTACGGCCTTCCTCTCGCAAGACGGCTTACGGCCTTTGATAGCAAAATACTTAACCGCTAACTTTCACCGACAGAGTATCGGGTCAACGGGAGTATAGTGGTCATAAGGTCGTATCCACAAGGAGTAATGTTTAAGTACCAAAGCTGACGTAGAACTCAGTTCAGGCCAAAATATGGTAGACGATATTATACTAATGCAGAAATAAAGATTAAACTACCGGTTTTACTTCTAAATACTAAAAGGCATAGCCGAACTATGATCCAACGAGCTACTTTTACCCCTTAGGAAGGACTTGACAGGGAGCGTGTCTTAAACGACCTACCTATCCTATGCAGTTTGACGACATCCATGGGTGCCAACTCCTAATTCTAGTGATTAGACTGAACAAGTCGATCTAACCACCCTATGGGAAACTAACCGCCTCTCCCTCTAGAAAACCGATTATCCTAACATAATTAAGTTTTAGAGTTGCTCGAACAACTATGACAAACCTCTGTATTGGAAACAGTCCTAACAACTTGGCCGAATCTACGCAACAATCCTAAAACCCCTTATCCCACATCTATCCTTAAAATCCATTTATAAGTTCGATGTGTGTGACAGTGAATTAGGTGATCAATCTAATTCAAAGATGTTATAATAAGTTTTAGGACATGGATTAATCGTTAAAACATTCAATTACGCACTACACTACTCCCAATCTCATCTTCCATAATGTTTTCGCTTGCTTTCACATAATTCAACTACACATTGAATTAGCTACTCATGATCATACTAATAAAAGAAATAAGAATGCAAATCACGCTAGAAATAATAAAAGAAGAATAATTCATTACCATATAATCGAAGAAAATTTTGATCCAAAAAAGAAGTACGAAGAAATAATCCACCAAAAAGTCGAATCTTCGATCTTGAAACAGAAATCTAAGCTATATAAAGTTTGTAGAATCAAAGGATGTGAACTAAGGAATCAACGGATCGAATTATGTTTATCCTACACCAAAACGGCACCAAAACCGCCCAAAATATGCCTAAGGTCGTCCAGCGTTCTCAAAGTGCTGAATGAGCTGCGTATTTATAGTGTAGGGTTGATTTTTGCTGCTGTCGAGGGCAAACACCCGTTTGCCTCTTGGCAAACGCCCTTTTGCCTGGAAATCTGGTTCTTGATTAGGGCTTGTTCTTTAGGGAACCAGCGTTTGGCTTCTCCTAAACGCTAGTTCATGGATCATGTCTTGAGGGCAAACGCCCGTTTGGATTGTCTTGAACACCCGTTCGCTGAATATGAGCTCAGTATTCGAGCTGAACCCATCCAAACGCTAGTTAGGGGTAATTTGGACGCTCGTTCGTCATCTAAGACAACTTTCAGTAACAAATGGCACTTCTGCAACGCTCGTTTGAGTAGAGCAAATGCCCGTTTGCCTTGATTTCACTCCAAACTTGATTTTTCTCCACTTTCATGCTAATTTCATGCCACGCACATGTTTCTCGCTCCAAAACATCGCCTTCCGGGTCCTCGATTCACCCTAGTCCTGAAATAACATATACGAACAAACACCACGCGTAATTCCGCAAGACAAAGGTGCTCGGAAAAGAAGTAAATATCGTCAAAAAGGCGGAATTTACTATCGATATGACAGTTTAACTCCCAGTGCGTATAACTCACGATATTACTCTTAAACAGGCCTAGAACTACCCAAAATATGTCAATAAAGTGATAAACGGGGGTTAAACTGTACACCAAAGTACAGTAAAGTTGACTCTCATCAACCACCCCACACTTAGCCTTTGCTCGTCCTCGAGTAAATTAGGCGCTCTAAAATAGACCAAGGGATCAACTTTACGAAACATGCATAGTACTCACGACATCAAGGTAAAAGTAAAGTAGACACTGAATGTAAACCACTTGACTCTATCTTATCACGAAAGCGTAGTGTGTGTGTGTTATAAAAACCGAGGGCTACACTCAAAATGATTACCGGCTTCGAATACGGCCAAATGCCTACACACAACTCATACCGGACTATAATCTCCACTAATCGAGGCAACCGAGGCTAAATACGGTCAAGTAGGACTTTGAGGGTTATAATGTTAAGCTCGGGACGGGGTTAACCGAAAGGAAATTTGGGGCTGGAGAAAAGAAAATACGAGTGAACCTAATCATCTTATGTACTTCCTCTTCGAAAACATTCCACACCACACCAAACTCCTTCGATCTTTCTATACTCATTAATCAACATCTCCAACCTCAACATCATACTTCTATTCACTCAAAACACTCATTCTTTGGCTTTTTTTTCTCGAGCTTTATTCAAACTTTTTTTTTTCTTCTTTTTTCAATTCATTCTTTTCATTTTTCAAATTTTCTCAAACCAACAAGCCTTACAATGGATTTTCTCGAGCTCCTCCCCTTCGTTATACTAGCTCGTACTAACCAACTCCTCTCGAAATACACACCATCTCCCACCCCACACTTGATTCAGCAAGTGTGTCTAAAGTAACAACTAAGTCCACTCATAGGGTGATCAAAAGAAACGTGACCAATAATATAGCTCAGGGTTAGGGTAATACAGGCTAAGTAACCAAAACGGCTCATTTTCGGACGGTGGTCAGACCGTCCTATCAAGGCTTATAGGGGGTATGAGGATAAAATGTTGGGATTTTGGCTTATTTGGCTCTGGTCGGGTCAAAGAAGCGCCAGGACTCTCATCCCGTAACCGGCCTAGGTCAACCTTTCTATTTCGCCTCGAAACTAGTGGTATAAGTGTGTATTGCAACCAAACTAAGTATAACCAAGGTTCTACGTGCACTAAAAGGGTTCGTATCGTAATAGAATAAAATTGCCATGTACACATTACTTGACTACTGAGACATTTACCAACTCCATCGTGAGAAACATGCATATAACGCGGTGTTAAACCGTGAAATTTTTTAAAATTGTAAGCCACGAACTGACTCAAAACCGGACATCAACTTAGCATATCACAATTACCGGCACATTTATCAATCGAAACAATATAAAGCTAAGTCGTATCCACCGCCACTTCGAATGAAGCAATGTCCTCAGTGCGTGAATGAGATGGAAAAGAAGACTTAGCTTATGAACCCAGCAGAAAGGCGCTATCGAATCCCGTAACAGCCTCGTGTAAGCATGACCCGAATCCCTATATGAAAGTAGACAGAAACAACGCAAAGCATGCACGGGACATGGTCCTGGTGCCAAAATATATAATAGGGATATGGGGGTATAACAGTAATAAGGCCCTGTCACATCAGAAAACTCGACACGCAATATGCGACGCACAAAATGGGTTCGCTAAAGATGGATAAAGAACCCCTACGGGTAAAGCACAGAACATCTAAGCATAATAGAGAGGCCACATAGGCACAAAATCATATAAAATATCAACGTGCGTAGGCATACATCATCAAAGGCGAGTACAAGTAGCGCATACTCAAAAACCCCTAGATCACCTTTTATTCCAAACAGTCTTATTATGGCGGGGTTGCCTCCCCCCAAGCGCCTTTGTTTTATGTCGTTGGCTAGCCCGGGTGACTCTTAGCAGACTCCAATCAAGACAAATTTAAACAACTCTAACAAACAGGCCTCACCTAGCACTTAAGCACGTAATCAACTAAGCCAAATTCCATACTC
This sequence comes from Gentiana macrophylla, assembly GCA_026214975.1. Classification (NCBI taxonomy): domain Eukaryota; kingdom Viridiplantae; phylum Streptophyta; class Magnoliopsida; order Gentianales; family Gentianaceae; genus Gentiana; species Gentiana macrophylla. The sequence goes on along the minus strand of CM047813.1, from coordinate 70,250,493 downwards.
ATCAGTTTAAGCATGCTCACATATATACCAAATACAAACATCAACATAGTAGAGCTAATGAACGGCATACCTCGTTTAGCTCGTGATACTGCCTCGGGCCATCCCGCAACACATTTCTTATCAACATGCACTTCCCCCAGCATTGAGATCAAGGGTAAGACGGGCGATCCCAATTCATTCTCTGTCTTGATCTTTCTCTCATCGACGACATCATGTGAACTCACCACCTTCCCTTTCAATGGGATCTTGCTTTCCTACATTTTAGTACGAGCCACAACACAAGAAAATATAGACTCGGCATACAAGCATTCATCATGTGTAACTTTACGACCTCTGTCCTTGTAAACATTCAGTTTCTCTCTCTCGCCTCCCATGCCAAGTGAAATATCTCCTTCCTTCACCCCAACGTGAGCATCGCTCGTGGTCAAAAATGGCCGACCAAGCAGGGCAGATGTTCTAGAGTCCATTTCCATGTCGAGGATCACAAAATCTAATGGGAAAACAAACTTACCTACTTGCACCAGGACATCTTCCGCTACCCCCATAGGCGTCCTCACTGACCTATCAGCCATCTGAAGGGTCATTCCCATAGGCTCTAGTTCTCCCAACCCTAACTTCTCATATAAGGCTCTAGGCATCAAGCTCAGAGAAACTCCTAGATCGCATAAGACATTCTCAATCACAGTATTGCCTATGGTGATAGGGATGGTAAAACTGCCACGATCTCTCATTTTCGGGGGTATCTTACTATCATACACCGCCGAACACTCCTCCCTCATCTTTACTACTTGATTCATTTTCTCTCGACTTGATAACGCCCCTTTCAAACACTTATAGTACGCCGGTACACTCGTGACCGCCTCTCGTAAAGGAACGTTAATCTCTACCTTCCTAAGAATGTCTAGGAACTTATTTTGACTATCAGTGAGAAAGTTCTTCCTAGGACCCTTAGGTGGATAAGGCAGCGTACTCTCATCAAACCAGGAGGGGGAGGAGGCATAAAATCATTCTTACCTCGAGCTTTTGGCCTCGACGCTACGGCTGTAGCCTCTTTCCTGGCAGGGGTGCTCGACTCTTCCTCTTTAATATCTATCACTATGAAATCTCGCTTCTTCGCTGACTCTTCCTTCTTTCTCTGCGTCTCTAGCTCTTTCTCCATTTCCATCTCTCTCTCTTTCTTTGCAATTGCTAGATCTCTCTTGACTACCGTCAACTCTCTTCTCATTGCCTCTAACTCAGTTTCGACCCTGCCTCTTTCCAAATTCTCAGCCTCATCTTCTTCATTCAGATAATTCTCTGCTTCGGTCACTTTATCTTTCTTTGACCAATCAATCCCCAGATCTCTACTACTTCTATTAAATACTACATTCACTTCCCTCAGATTCTGTTCAGTATTGCTTGGGAGGCCACCACTTAAATTTTTCTTCAATGTATTCGTGATTTGACCCACTTAGGTTTCTAAGTTCTGGATAGCGGAATGGGTGGCTACCTTTTGCTCCACTGCATTCTTATTCAGCTTAGATACGCTCATATCTAACTTTTCTATGAGCATTTCTGTGGAAGTATTTTGAGCACCAGAGTTATTCCATTGCTAATTATTTTGGCTGTTCTGGTGGAGATGAGCATTCGGATGCTGATAGGTGCCAGAATTATTGTTTCTGGGTGGCTGATTTGCTTCCCGATTACCTGCGCCGCCGATTACGCTTCCATCCTCGATTCTCGCCCCACCTCGATTCTGCGCAGCTTGATGTTGGCCTTGTGATTGAGATTGCTGATTCTGGTTGTTCGGATAATTGCCTTGGTTATTCTGGTAGTTCTGATTTTGGTCCCAAGGCCTATTGGATGAACCTTGACTTGGCCTTTGACCCTGATTGGAATTGTGGTTCCAATTCTGATGGTGGTTTTGATTCCAACCTTGACCTCGTTGATTCTGATTCCACTGTCCCCCAGTACCTTGTCCATCATAATTCACATCATATTGCTGTGAATCATCACCCATACCATACTCCATTGGCGGCCCTTGCTGATTGTCGAAATTCTGATTCCACTATTGCTTGCCATAATCCTGCTGATTTGTATTCATCTGCCCCTTTGCATACACATTCATCTTCTGCTGATCATTCTGGTTTCCAAACTGTTGTTGTGCTGGGGTGGTAGATGTCAACTGTTGTGGGTAAGTGAATTTTTTTGATGATGTACACTCCAATGCTGAGTATCCACCCCCACTGAGTTGTCATTGCTATGCCTTCTTTCTATCCAACTCCATTTGGTCCATCTTCAGTACCATTTCTTGCATCCTGTCATGCATGGTTGTCTCTCTATCCAACTCTTCTTTCAAAGACTTCACACTTTCCATTGGAACCTTCTTCTTCTTCCTAGATGACCCCCATTGCCCTTCTCCATCAGCCATATTCTCAATCTGTCTCATAGCTTGATCCGGTGGAAGATTCATAATATCTCCGCCACTTACGGCGTTCAGCTTGTTCTGGTCCACTGGCTCTAAGGCTCTAAACAATATGATTACCTGCTCACCCTGGAAAAACCGTGTGGAGGGCATCTCTTCAGCAGATCCCTAAATCTCTCATACGTCTCCTTCAGTGTCTCTCCCTTGAGACCATTAAACGAAGAGATTTCTTCTTTCAGATCCAAAATCTTAGCCGGAGGAAAGTACTTCCTCGAAAACACTCTTATGTTAAGTGTAATGCCGAAAGACAATTTTGTAATTGTTTTATTTAATAAATGAAATGATGTTATTATTCATATTTATTATTCTCATATTCACCGATGTGACAATAGTATTTACACTCATAAAAACCCTAAGTATATCGTTTATGTAATCACTTAACTTTCGATGTATGGTATATACACGGAGGATTGAGTTAGTGAAGATGTACTTAAAATACAATTAGCCCGTAGTGAAGTTAATCGAGTATATCGGGTCTCTCCTTTAACGTGCTATTAATGCGCCCGAGACACAATAGGTGTGATTGTCTTATCGGACTTTCGGTTAAGAGAACCTAATGGGGCATTTATATATGATAGATATATCATATAAATTTGGACCGATTTGATTAGAGTTCACGATATAATTCCGTGTCGAGAAGTCTTATCGAATCAATGGATGATCATATTTATGGATATATCTTAATCTGAGGTGATCACGATCAAGCTGCTTGAATCGATTATGAGGTTTGACTTGGCGGTTAAGGATTACAGCGAGTCAAATGATGCGAATTACCCCATCTTGGCATTGTCTTGGATTGAGTGAGTAGTACGTGTTATCACGAGATCGAATCCATTCCTTCCATTTATGGAAGTAGATAAACGATTCCACTTATTTGTTAGCCCTAAGAAAATGATCGATCCGGGAGTTCACATTTGACTAATTAGCTACTAGTCGATTATGTGCACTAATTGATCACTAGGGGTTAATGGTAAATAAGGATAAGAGGTTACGAAAGGGTTAACGGTAACTTCCGATTTAGAATGAGCGATCTATGGAGGATTAATCCATATGTAATGATTATATCAATGGGCGCTTATTATTATTCTCGTGAGGAGATAAATATAATCTTATAATCGGAGGAGTGCGATCAGGGATTATGGTGGCATATTCTGTGATTGATTTATCGAATATAATTATTCTATAATTATTTATTTGATTTATCGATCGGGCGATTATTATTAGTCCATGGTCCCCGACGTGCCTCACAATATAGCATAGCTATTCTCGGACGTCGAATCCTAAGAATATTAATTTAGTTCTTGTTGGACTTTATTAAAACGATATGTGAATTAATTGTTTAGTGGACTATTAAATTAGTTGGGCTAAATAATTAAATATGTGGAAAAGACATTTTCCATAATCTTGGCCCAATTATTGTGTGATGGCAAAATTAATATTGACTAGGTCAATATTGTTAAATTTCGCCCCCCCTCTTTTAATATGGAACAAGAAATTATTTTCTTGTGTATTAATGAGACATGTGCATAAAATATTTATTGGATAAATATTTATGGTAAATAATAAAGATAAATATTATTCTAGATTTGTTCTAGAATATTATGGGATTATCTTTTATTTAATAGGATTATCATAATTGATTTTGTATTAATTATAAAATCCTTGGGGCTTAAGTTTTACTCTCCTATATAAAGAGAGTTCTCCCAAGCCTTGACACACATGAAAATTTCGACTATCAACTCTTAGAGAGAAGATAGAAATTTCGGCCAAGGGTGATTGAGGAAAAATCTTGGAGATTTTTCCGGGTAGCATATCGGGAGGATTCGAGCCGAGGATTTCCTTCCACCGGGAGTTGCTTGGATCACACGTACGGAAGATCGTGGTGCTCTTCACATCTTCTTTTCTATTGCAGTTCTCCAACTTGGATTTTGAGATCCAAGAGGTATGTTCTACAACCCCCTTGTAGATATAGATCTAATTGTTTTATTACGTTTACTTTATAGATCTAGATCCATAAAATCGCTTCCGTTGCGGATGGTATTACTAACAGTGGTATCAGTCGCCAAGGGGATCTATATTTATTCGTATAAAATATTAGATCTAGGAGTGGAAAACATGTAGCTTTTATTTTAAATTTTGGCCGATGCATGTTTACATATTTTTTTTATGTTGTTGCGATTGTTGTGGTTGAAGAGATGGATTGGGGTTGGCATTGTTTACCCGTTAGATCTATTGTACACTCATATGAACGATGAAAATTCGTTAATAAGAGTATAGGAAATTATGTAATTTATCTTTATTGCAAGTTTAATTTCCAGCAAATAGATCTAGTTAGTAGCTGTTTAGTATTTTTTCTTTTCCCGTTGATCGAACCGTTGAAACAAAGATCCCTCCGGTCAGAATCAAGATTAGAAGATGATGATCAACTCCACAAATTTTGGCGTCGATCAGAGTCCGTTTCAATATCCGTTTGATGCTGCGAAGAGGCTGCTGTAACAGAAAAACGCAGGATTCACAGAAACACTACCTGTGTCTTCCTCGATTTTCTGGGAGAGTTTGGACCATTGAAACGAAAATCCGACCGTTCAGATTGATCAACTTGGAGTTTTGGACGTACCATAAAAATTTCAGGTCGATCGGGATTCATCTCGATTCCCGATCTGCCTCAGGAAGTCCTTGATGCAGTGCAGTCAAAGTCAGATTCAGCAGCAAGTTTGGCGGTTTACTGGAGAAAATTGGTAAGTCAAAGCACCGATCCAACCGTCCATATTGAAGTTCAAGGAGTGCAGATATGATCTGGAAAGTTTCGTCGATCCGAGTTCGTTTGGTATGCCGATCGTCGAAGAGTTCGAACAGCTGCAGATTTAGTTAGAAAGTAGTAAACCCTAGTTAGGGTTTTGGTTGTTTTTTTTTTCTAATAGATTAGATGCGGGGTGCCAACGATCCATCTCGGTGTTTAAATTTTCCGCATTTATTTTTTATGTGTTTGATCATAAAATAGATATAAAATCGGAATTGCCATGACATGCATCATATCATAAATCCACTCCATGCATACATGTAGCATTTTAATTTTGGTAATTAAAATAGGCATGTATACAAACTCGCGTAATTAGTTGAAATTTTATTAATATGTGGTAATTAATTTAATTTAGTAACTAATTAAAGATCCGAGGAGCGGGTTATGAAATCGTTAGCCTTTAGGTGTGTGTTCTCGGTGAACGCCTTAAAGCTCAAAGCGAGATCACGTTTTCGATTAAGTAGTGTCTCTGAGATTGAATGATGGTAAAGAACAACAAATCTTGGATAAAAGCGGTTCGCTTATAGGTTGGGTGGTCAATTGAGCTTCGCTCGAGCGACTTAACCCTCTAGTGTGATGTATGCACGGGTCCGGCAAGACTAAGTCAAAACCGAGGCGGAGGGTGATTCCTTCTAATCTCAATAGGGCTCTCTTGACCCGACTTAATCCGGCCATGTCACATATGTTCCAGCGAATAGGGCGGGTAGGCTTGCCTCGTTACCGACACCATTATTCGAATCCTTGATTTGATGTGCTTTTATGTTAACATCAAAAGGCGTGGTTTGTTAACCCACCACCACTTCCAAAATATTGAGTGGGAGCGGGGCGACAGTAACCCCACGGCCTCTACTATAGATACAAGTAAGTGAGAGAAGGGTGGCGCCTCGCGGCGCTTTGATTCGTCCCCTACGGATGGTGTTCACCCTATCAACATTCATGGCTTGGTCTCCGAAAGGATAGGATTTACGGGTACTCGTCGGGTCAGCGACCTATCTACGACGGCACACTCGGGGCGTACCTAAGAGATCCGATATAGTAGGTCACACTCATAAAGGATATTTTTGGTAATATCTAGGCTAAAAAAGGAAGGTAGTCAATGAATAAAGGGATGTTCGATTCTCGTGGGATGTTCGATTCTCACAAGTTATTCATTGATGAGATTGTCTCGATTTAACCGTCATCTCTTTGACCTACCTACTGGCGGCACTTTGAGATCACGAGTTAAAACCTTGGAATGGTAGAGTAGACTTATTTTTAGTTTACAATTCCTAAAATAAATTTATATAGTAGTGTTAAACATGAATTAATGTATGTCATTTTATTTACTGACATTATATCCACTTACTAAAGCTGCTTAAAATTTATAATTGACTAGTATTGACTTCGTTAAAAAGTGGAAAGTAACTAGGGCGTTGAACTAGTTAATCGATAATGCAAATTATTTTTCAAAGAGATATTTTCTCTTAAGCCTTTTAAAAACGAGTGACATATAGGCATGTCACTAGTGTCATTCGTGTCAAGCGGAAGACAAACTTAGTTTGATCAAAGGTGATTTGGACTTTGAAATTCTTAGTGAATTTTAGGTGTGTAGTGACTACACACGTAACCGTTCTAATTGAAAAATCGGAAAATCATGAGCTATTGCTAGTTAGGCGATATTTGGAATCGATGAACTAGTGGGAGTTTTATGATTTGTATTTTTGAAACATTAGAAGCGTGTAAGTGTTTACGAGAGATTTTCAAATTGAAAAATTGGAAAATCATAAAATGAAGCATTCTTTGGTTAGGCGGTATTTGGAACCGATAAACTAGTGGGAGCTTTAATGTTATGATTTGTTGTTTTTCTAGTATATTAGAAAATCCGACAAGTCGGACAAGTAACACTCGAAATAGACATCCCACGGTTCAAGAGTAGTGTCTACTCACACGAGCTGCTAGTTCAAAAGCTGTTTCCATTTACGGAAAGTCAAGAATGGGAGAGTATGTCTAAGAGTGTTAGTCATCTAAAAAGCGAGTTGATTTTAAGGCTAAACCGAAAATTAATAAAGCCCGAAAACCATAGGATAAGGATAGTGATTTGGATCACCAACCTATGAATCCTTGGTGATTTTCTCGTAGACTATGTTCTTTGGAAGAACAAGATAGTTATGCATTAACGATTAATAGACTAGACAGCGGGCGATAATTTTAGCTATAAATAGTGGGAGTGATATGAGGAAATGAATCTCGGATTCAATCCTTGGATATCGCGGAAAATTTATTTTCGGTTTAAGATTAGTTGGAGCGAATGGATTTACCTTCTATTCGATAATTTGTTTGTCGTTATAGGAAGTGAATATACCATTTGTAAAATCTGAATCCAAGACTCGGACTTTTGTTTGATAAAGTCAAAACCACTTACAAGCTATTTGAAATATGTATATAAAACACATCTTAAGAACTATTAAAAGCAATTGGTTTCTATATTTAGATAAACACTTCTTCATATTCCACGAGTTAGTGCATAGTCCACAAAAGACAAGACACGAAGGCGGTTCGGGGTGATTCCTTTCTCGATCTGGTTAGATTGTCTTAAAGGTTCAATGACTAATTTTCCTTTCAATCGGGAAAGGATAATGGTTATAAAGAAGTAACATAGCTTGTTCATTTGATGAAAGCGACCTTGAGGGTTTGATGAAAGATACAAGCTAGCAAAGGTGAGGGCTTATGAAATGGGCCATCACATAGTCTGGGGGCGATGCTCGATGCGCCTCATAGTGAAATGCTTTCACTAAGGAAGAAACCAACTGAATTGCCTTTACATAGTTGTAGATGTGCCACAATACCTTTGCTTAACTCAATAAAGATATTGGAAGTGAAATAACGGTTTACATTGAAGTGTAGAACCGAAAGTCTACCTAGAATGTGCTTTGGAATTAACGGATAATGAGTGGATTCGGTTCACCCAAATTCCGTCAATATAAGCATTTAGCACATGATGCTTGATGGTTTGGTAGGGAATTTCGGCGTACGTTTGATCGATGACTAATCGTTATATATCTTGTAGCATTGAGAAAAGGTTCGTTATCGATTCTTGACATCGGGAAGGGGCGGTTATCTTTGTTGCATCCTTTACGATAAAATCCATGAAACGATAAAACCTTGAACCTTGAAATGCGTTTACTCAAGGTAGTTACTAAGCGATTAAAATCGGACCACATCAACATCGGTTGTTGGTGATAACACTAAATACTACTAAACTAGATCGAAATTTGATCCATCCGGTAAGTATTGGGAGTATGGTTTATCCATTACCCATTCTGATTTCTGCGGACTTTGTAGTCGAGGATCGATTGATGACCTATGGCTCTTTTGTGAAGCGATATAGGATTACGATAATAGAGGTTGGTTTAATAGCCATAACCACAGTGAATGGAGTTCGATACTCGATTCTGTTCATACTCTTGTAGAACCACTGGCGTCTCGGGCCCGAGTGGGAGTAATTGGATCTACATGGAAGAGAGTAGAATGAATCACGAAAGTTTATCTTTGAGCAAAGCTTGAGTGGTCTAGGGGTAATTCCTAAAAGTAGAGAGTTAATCAGGCGTTGGACTCTCTTACCACTTAGTATTGCATGATTTCGTTCAAAAGCGAGAAAATAGGGGTGATTTCCACGAGATTTTCTTGCCAAACAAAGCGGAATCTGGATTCATTCGAACGAAGGGTATTGCCTTATGAACTTATGATGGGATGGTTTCAAGGCTTATGTCCTTTGTGGATAAAAGCAAACCTCTTGGTCATTGGAAGTCATATATTTCTATAATATATGGATTTGACGAGAATATTGATAAGTCTTTTGAAATCTGGATATCAATTTTTAAATGCATGAGTGAATATATACATATATATTAGTGTTTGTGAAGGATAACCTTTGCACGATTGGAATCAACATGGGTGTGTTATCTGAAGTCGAGAATCGACAATGCCACAATTCTACATGTGAGAGATTTGGACAACATTCTCTGAGTTTGACTCGGTCGAATTCATTAGAATCGATCCTTTGGTTTCCGTCCATCTTATTGGTTAAGATGATGCATCTGTGTATGCAACATTCAACGAGGAAGTTCTACCTATGCCTCGGGAATGACTCTCTAAATCTTGGATAAAGAGAAATGGGATGGATTCTCTTTGTGACAAGAGATGGTCGAGTTGTTGAGCGTCAATTTTGATCGAATCTTACATTCGGCGATTAACAAAGCAAGTTTAGCATGTCCTTTAGTATCTTGAGAGAGCGAGGAATAATATGCGGGCATATTCAATTGTGAACTTGGATATGTGAGAATACTGCTTGATTCGACTTTGTGTCCAGATTAAGGATGATCGTTAAGTCGATCTCGGTCTCGATGTTTACTCTTGTGTTGAAGCTATTGCCTGGAAGAATCGACAGCGCCAACTCGACTTTAACTAGTTGGGTGATTAAGCGGCTTTTGTAGTAGCTAGAGGCGATATAGCTTAAGGATTTCCTTTTCATATCTGGGAGTGATTCTAGATTTGGAAAGCCGATACCACATCATTGTGCAAGCGATGAAGGGTAGCTTATAAGGATTTCGAAATCACTTGAGTTCAAGAGCATATTGGGAAAGTACCACGTGATTAGATGGACCGGCGACGTTTGATTCTACGGATCGCCTCGAGCCGACAACTTTGGCGATCATTAAGACCCGCTGACATTCGGATATAGGTGCTCCCGAGTCAGCGACCTATCCTACGACGGCATACTCGGAGTGTACTTTGGAATCTGAAATGGTTATGATAAGTTTTGTGGGTACTAAAATACGGGATGAGTATCCATTGCTTTAGAGCAAGTGGGAGATGTAGTTTCTTTGTAGTTTTAAATAATAGGGTGTGCTCTAAAACAATTAATCACATGCTTTAGTGCAAGTGGGAGATTGTTAAGTGTAATGCCGAAAGACAATTTTGTAATTGTTTTATTTAATAAATGAAATGATGTTATTATTCATATTTATTATTCTCATATTCACCGATGTGACAATAGTATTTACACTCTGAAAAAACCCTAAGTATATCGTTTATGTAATCACTTAACTTTCGATTGTATGGTATATACACGGAGGATTGAGTTAGTGAAGATGTACTTAAAATACAATTAGCCCGTAGTGAAGTTAATCGAAGTATCGGGTCTCTCCTTTAACGTGCTATTAATGCGCCCCGAACACAATAGGTGTGATTGTCTTATCGGACTTTGGGTTAAGAGAACCTAATGGGGCATTTATATATGATAGATATATCATATAAAATTTGGACCGATTTGATTAGAGTTCACGATATAATTCCGTAATCGAGAAGTCTTATCGAATCAATGGATGATCATATTTATGGATATATCTTAATCTGAGGTGATCACGATCAAGCTGCTTGAATCGATATGAGGTTTGACTTGGCGGTTAAGGATTACACCGAGTGCGTGATGCGAATTACCCCATCTTGGCATTGTCTTTGGATTGAGTGAGTAGTACGTGTTATCACGGATCGGAATCCATTCCTTCCATTTATGGAAGTAGATAAACGATTCCACTTATTTGTTAGCCCTAAGAAAATGATCGATCCGGGAGTTCACATTTGACTAATTAGCTACTAGTCGATTATGTGCACTAATTGATCACTAGGGGTTAATGGTAAATAAGGATAAGAGGTTACGAAAAGGGTTAACGGTAACTTCCGATTTAGAATGAGCGATCTATGGAGGATTAATCCATATGTAATGATTATATCAATGGGCGCTTATTATTATTCTCGTGAGGAGATAAATATAATCTTATAATCGGAGGAGTGCGATCACGGGATTATGGTGGCATATTCACTGTGATTGATTTATCGAATATAATTATTCTATAATTATTTATTTGATTTATCGGGCGATTATTAGTCCATGGTCCCGACGTGCCTCACAATATAGCATAGCTATTCTCGGACGTCGAATCCTAAGAATATTAATTTAGTTCTTGTTGGACTTTATTAAAACGATATGTGAATTAATTGTTTAGTGGACTATTAAATTAGTTGAGCTAAATAATTAAATATGTGGAAAAGACATTTTCCATAATCTTGGCCCAATTATTGTGTGATGGCAAAATTAATATTGACTAGGTCAATATTGTTAAATTCGCCCCTAACTTTTAATATGGAACAAGAAATTATTTTCTTGTGTATTAATGAGACATGTGCATAAAATATTTATTGGATAAATATTTATGGTAAATAATAAAGATAAATATTATTCTAGATTTGTTCTAGAATATTATGGGATTATCTTTTATTTAATAGGATTATCATAATTGATTTTGTATTAATTATAAAATCCTTGGGGCTTAAGTTTTACTCTCCTATATAAAGAGAGTTCTCCCAAGCCTTGACACACATGAAAATTTCGACTATCAACTCTTAGAGAGAAGATAGAAATTTCGGCCAAGGGTGATTGAGGAAACATCTTGGAGATTTTTCCGGGTAGCATATCGGGAGGATTCGAGCCGAGGATTTCCTTCCACGGGAGTTGCTTGGATCACACGTCACGGAAGATCGTGGTGCTCTTCACATCTTCTTCTTTCTATTGCGGTTCTCCATTTTGCGTTCTCAACTTGGATTTTGAGATCCAAGAGGTATGTTCTACACCGATGTCTTTTGTCTTTAGATATATCTCGTCTAATTGTTTTATTACGTTTACTTTATAGATCTAGATCCATAAAATGGCATCACGGTGTGGATTGTCATGCTTTGACACTATTGAGGTTTGGAAGCCTATCGGGTCACACACATATGAACATCTAGCGGATTAAAATGTGGTTATAGATGATAATCAAATAAGGAAAGTTTATCTCGAGACTATAAAGGTTATAATGGTAAATTAATATGGTGGTATTTATTTATTATGAATAAATTAAATACAAGATATTAATAATATTATATTAATTAAAGAATATTCCGGAAGCCAATATTTGGCAATATGGGGCGCCACATTGAAGTGTATAAGATACACTTGGATTGTGCAATTTAATTAATAGTATTACCAAATATTGATATTAAATATTAATATATATATTTATATATATATATATATATATATATATATAAACAATACTTGTGTGCGTGTGTGCATGTTGGTGCTGCATGCGCATGTTTGTGGAATATATATTAATAGATTTTTATATGTGTAATAATATATATGTGATATATACACATGTGTACCTAGTCATAATATCTGAATTAGATTCCATCAGTGACAACCAGGTTATGAACCTAGTCTGTCTTACCTAGAGGGGATGTCCCTGTAAGGCTGAGCCCAGTTCTATTCAGACTATGCTTGTTGTAACTTCGTATCATGGCTATATGATAGTGTTGAAGACGTTGGGCAAACAGCTCAATGTTCATAGACGATAACATGATATGTGTGCCCACGAGATCCATTTATGGACTCAAACAAGTTTCTGTAGACGATTTTTTTGTTTGACAATCAAAGGAGTTTAACTTAGCCAAAAGAAGGATATGCCCCATGTGCAATATGGATAGTGGGAGTGTGTTACGATTTTTGAGTAAGGTATTAGATATCTCTCTCAAGAATCGTCACCCCATGTCACAGTCAATTAATGTTTGGTAGTTCAAGGTCTTTAGGAAAGCACTTGGATTAGCAGTTCTTATTTTAGAAATAAGAATCTATAGCGATAGATTTAACTGCTATTAGATTATAGTTTACCTATATAGATGTGATGCTAAAAGAAGTTTGGCATAGATCGCGAGATTTGTCTATGTTAGGACATTGGTCCTAAAGATAAGGTGAAAGATGATGCTTATAGAAGGCTTCATTCGCTACTGCGATAGGAACCATCTTATAGGTAATGCCGGATGTTCATAGTCCCTGAATAGTCATGAGCAAGTATGAAAGTAAATCTGGTGAATGTCGAGAATATCCTTAAACAAGTTAAGGGAGAGTTCCTAGTTTATCGAAACTTGGAATTAGATAAATATAGTTATAGAGACGTATATCCTAAGTCTTATGAAGGCGATTGGGAGCTACAGTCTGGGTTTGCAGTCACTTTGATTAAGTGATAGAGTGAGCTAGAAATGTTCTAGCCTATGGGTCACTGTAAATTCTACAACCAGGCCAAAACACAGTAGGCGCAGCGGGAGCAGTACATGGATCTAGAAGGTTTATTCCTGAACCTTATACGGTTCTTCCACCTTTTCTATATAGTTGATATAGTAAGTGGATTCATTGCTTTAAGCAAGGACCAGGGTCTCGTCAGAGATTCGTGTGTGTGTTGAGGCGGTTCCTTTGACTTGGTCACTTGGAACATGATATGAAGATAATTTGAGTCCCCATGGATAGCGATCCGTTTAAGGCTAGGGCTGGTTGCGAGTATTGCATGAGATTCTTGTGTTTCAACTTGGTATTGTGTGTGCGAGTGATTGGTTTTAGGCCAAGTGGGAGATTGTTGGAATAGTGTCCTAAACCCAATCGGGTTGGACCGGATCCGACCGGGTCGGATCTATTCTACTATTTCTTTATGTTTGTACATAGATTAAATGGATTTTATGTTGTCATATATATATATGTTCTTTTAAAGAACCAATTGCGAATTGTTATATGATAACATCCTTAGTATTAAACTATGATAGAGAAACCATGATAGGAGATTATGGTTGATGAGATCTCTAATCACTTTAATAAGTTTGATACTTAAATGTCTCTAGGTTGATGTACTATTAAATAGGGCATTGATAATATTAACAGGCTAGCACGTATTAGATGTCTTCTGTCTTTAAGGGCAGGGATAGATCTCGTCTATCGAAGTGTAGAGACACTTGGACTGTACGTGGACGTGTATTAGAGAATGCGTACATTAGACTGACCCACTTACACGGTTAAGTGTCACACTATGTGGCGGTTGTGTAATTATCCTTAAGACCGGAGTCTTCATGGCATCACGGTGTGGATTGTCATACTTTGACACTATTGAGGTTTCCCCTAGCCACGGGGCAATAATGCGGTAGTGATTGGGTATGATATTGAAGCATGCGGAATATACATGATTGGTCGTCTGGGAATCGCGTATCCTATGATTGGGATCGAATATCCGAAATGACCTTCTTATAAGGAATGTCTAACTCTCGTGAATCTTTGCAAAGTGGGAGTAAATGTGTTACTTCGAGAGAGCTTGATATCTAGATTATAAGATACGGTCGTTGATGTTTTGACACTCGACTAACAACCGTATGGATATTGTTACAGCGATGGGATTTTAAGTTACACGGTAACTGTTTCACATGAAAGGTAGTAGTCATTGCATTTGACTCTTCCGATGATTGGGGGTCACGGTGTGTTGCTAGACGCTGTCCCGTGATCGTTAGGCATGAAGGGCATTTTCGTAATTTGCACTTTGTGTCTACGGCCAACATATTCGGAAGCCTATCGGGTCACACACATATGAACATCTAGCCGGATTAAAATGTGGTTATAGATGATAACCAAATAAGGAAAGTTTATCTCGAGACTATAAAGGTTATAGTGGTAAATTAATATGGTGGTATTTATTTATTATGAATAAATTAAATACAAGATATTAATAATATTATATTAATTAAAGAATATTCTGGAAGCCAATATTTGGCAATATGGGCGCCACATTGAAGTGTATAAGGTACACTTTGGATTGTGCAATTTTAATTAATAGTATTACAAAATATTGATATTAAATATATATATATATATATATATATATATATATATATATATATATATATATAAACAATACTTGTGTGCGTGTGTGCATGTTGGTGCTGCATGCATGTTTGTGGAATATATATTAATAGATTTTTATATGTATATATGTGATATATACACATATGTAAATTGATTTATGGTAATAAAATAATGATAGTCAATATTGGATATTGACAATATCTTGGAAATATTCAATATAAGATATTGACAATATCCTAGATTTATTTGATATAAGATATTATAATAAATGAGATAAATCAATCAATTATATTTTCCTTATTTTATTGGGAAAATGTTTTTTCTTCTCCTCCCCACCTAGATATGGCGCCACTTCTACTATAAATAAGAGGTGGGTGTCAAGCTCTTTTGTACATCATAATTCCAAGAGCTCATAGTTCTTGTGAAAAATAAAGAGCATCCTATAGAGAGTTGGAGAGAGGGGAAAAGGGCCGGTCTAGCAACCGGAGTTTTCCAATAGCAATCCATGATGGGATTCCGGCGAATGCTCGTGTGGACTAGCGGTGAGGCGAACACTTGGGTGGCTCTATGCAGAACTACTCTCCTTAGACGGTCAAAGCGTCGATCTTTTAGATCAACCAAGGTAACCACCGTCTACTAGCTTATTTGTTTATTGCTTAAACGAAGTCGATCTTGGGTCGATAGGAAATAAATTTTTGAATTCCGCTGCGTTCCCGCATAGATTTCCTAACATTATGTTCATTGAAGGGGTCACTGGTATCTCTACCGTTCATTATATCATCCATTTCTTTAGAGGAATCTGAGATAGAGCTTTCTACTACCCCTTCTTCTTCAAACAGAGGGTTCAGACTAGCAATTAGGATTTCTCTTCGGCGTTGACTGTTTTTGTGGCGTGCAAAAACTTCAATCTCTTCAATCGGATCGATAAGAGGTTGTTTTGAAGATCGGGTCATGCACTGTAAAATAGGAAACAACAAGAAAATGAAATAAAAACGACCTAAGCCCAAGCTTTCGGTCAACTTAAAAGATATTAGACGTTACTCCCCGGCAGCGGCGCCAAAATTCTTGATAGCAAAATACTTAACCGCTAAATTTCACCGACAGAGTATCGGGTCAACGGGAGTATAGTGGTCAGAAGTTCGTATCCACAAGGAGTAATGTCTAAGTACCAAAGCTGACGTAGAACTCTGTTCAGGCCAAAATATGGTCGACGATATTATTCTAATGCAGAAATAAAGATTAAACTACCGGTTTTACTTCTAAATACTAAAAGGCATAGCCGAACTATGATCCCACGAGCTACTTTTACCCCTTAGGAAGGACTTGACAGGGAGCGTGTCTTAACCGACCTACCTATCCTATGTAGTTTTACGACATCCACGGGTGCCAACTACTAATTCTAGTGATTAGACTGAACAAGTCGATCTAACCACCCTATGTGAAGCTAACCGACTCTCCCTCTAGAAAGCCGATTATCCTAACATGATTAAGTTCTAGAGTTTCTCGAACAACGATGACAAACCTCTGTATTGGAAACGGTCATAACAACTAGGCCGAATCTACGCAACGATCCTAAAACCCCTTATCCCACATCTCTCCGCAAAATGCATCTATAAGTTCGATGTGTGTGACAGTGAACTAGGTGATCAATCTAATTCAAAGATGTTATAATAAGTTTTAGGACGTGGATTAATCGTTAAAACATTCAATTACGCACTACACTACTCCCAATCTCATCATCCTTAGGGTTTTCGCTCGCTTTCACATAATTCAACTACACATGGAATTAGCTACTCATGATCATACTAATAAACGAAATAAGAATGGAAATCATGCTAGAAATATTAAAAGAAGAATAATTCATTACCATATAATCGAAGAAAATTCTGATCCAAAAAAGAAGTACGAAGAAATAATCCACCAAAAAGTCAAATCTTCGATCTTGAAACGGAAATCTAAGCTATAGAAAGTGTGTAGAATCAAAGGATGTGAACTAAGGAATCAACGGATCGAAGTATGTTTATCCTACACCAAAATCGCACCAAAATCGCCCAAAATATGCCTAAAGTCGGCCAGCGTTCTCAAAGTGCTGAATGAGCTGCGTATTTGTCGTGTAGGGTTGATTTTTGCTGCTGTCGAGGGCAAACACCGGTTTGCCTCCTGGCGAACACCCGTTTGCCTGGAAATCTGGTTCTTGATTAGGGCTTGTTCTTCAGGGAACCAGCGTTTGGCTTCTCCTAAACGCTAGTTCATGGATCATGTCTTGAGGGCAAACGCCCGTTTGGATTGTCTTGAACGCCCGTTTGCTGAATATGACCTCAGTATTCGAGTTGAACCCATCCAAACGCTAGTTTGAGGGTAATTTGGACGCTCGTTCGTCATCTAAGCCAAATTTCAGTACCAAATGCCACTTCTGCAAACGCTCGTTTGAGTAGAGCAAACGCCCGTTTGCCTTGATTTCACTCCAAACTTGATTTTTCTCCACTTTCATGCTACTTTCGTGCCACGCACATGTTTCTTGCTCTAAAACATCGCCTTCCGGGTCCTCGAGTCACCCTAGTCTTGAAATAACATATAAGAACAAACACCACGCGTAATTCCGCAAGATATAGGTGCTCAGAAAAGAAGTAAATATCGTCAAAAAGGTGGAATTTACTATCGATATGACAGTTTAACTCCCCGTGCATATAACTCATGATATTACTCTTAAACAGGCCTAGAACTACCCAAAACATGTCAATAAAGTGATAAACGGGGGTTAAACTATACACCAAAGTACAGTAAAGTTGACTCCCATCAACCTTCATCTTGCAAAGTGGCATACGGCCTTCATTCCGCAAGATGGCTTACGGCCTCCACCTTGCAAAGCGGCTTACGGCCTTCATCTTGCAAAGCGGCTTACGGCCTTTATTCTGCAATATAGCTTACGGCCTCCACCTTGCGAAGCGGCTTATGACCTTCATTCCGTAAAATGGCTTACAGCCTCCACCTTGCGAAGCGGCTTACGGCCTTCATCTTGAAAAGAGGCTTACGGCCTTCATTCCACAAAACAGCTTACGGCCTCACCATGCAAAGCGGCTTACAACCTTCATCTTGTAAGTCGTCTTACGACCTTCATCTTGCAAAGTGGCTTACGGCCTTCATTCCGCAAAACGTCTTACGGCCTCCACCTTGCGAAGCGGCTTACGGCCTTCATCTTGCAAGACATATTACGGCCTTCATCTTTCAAAGTGGCTTACGGCCTTCACTCCGCAAAATGGCTTACGGCCTCTAACTTGTGAAGCGGGTTACGGCCTTCATCTTGTGAGATGGCTTACAACCTTCATCTTGCAAAGTGGCTTATGGCCTTCATTCCGCAAAATGGCTTCCGACCTCCACCTAGCGAAGTGGCTTACGGCCTTCATCTTGCAAGACGGCTTACGGCCATCATCTTGCAAAGTGGCTTACGGCCTTTATTCCGCAAAACGGCTTACAACCTCCACCTTGCGAAGCGGCTTATGGCCTAAAAAGCCTATCCGCTTCATAGTGTGGCATCCGGGTCCGTCCGCTTCATAGCGCGGCCCCCGCAGCGAGTCACTTTACGCCATAAAAGCTGCTTAAACCCGCCTGCTTCAAAGCGCGGCACCTAAGCCCATCCGCTTAATAGAACGGCATCTGGGTCCATCCGCTTCATAGCGCGGCCACCGCAGCAAGTCGCTTTATGCCATAAAAGTTTCCTAAACCCGTCCTCTAAATAGCACGGTTCCAAAGCCCGTCCACTTCATAGCACGGCACTTTAAGCCCGTACGCTTTAAAGCGCGGCACGTCATAGCCAGTCGCGTCTATGCCATAAAATGTTGTTAAGCCCGACTCTAGCTCGGCATCATATTTGGAACTCGCCCTCTAGTGAACCTTTCATAAGCCCTACTCCAGCTCGGCGTCATATTTGGAACTCACCCTCGAGCGATCCTTCTATAAGCCCGACTCCAGCTCGGCATCATAATTGGAACTTTCTGTAAGCCCGAGGCATCATATTCGGAACTTGCCCTCGAGCAAACCTTCTATAAGATCGACTCCAGCTCGGCATTATATTTAGAACTCGCCCTCGAGTGAACCTTCTACAAAGCCCGACTCCTGCTCAACATCATACTTGGATCTCTCACTCGAGCGAATCTTCTATCGCTCTGCAACAGTCATCTCGGCAAACGGTACATCAAGTCATCTGTGACTTTTCTCCATGACTCTCACTTGTATAGTGAAGAGCTCAAGGAGTAGGGGCCATTGATATGCCAAAATCGGCAAGGCCCTACCAAATCTAGAAAAAAGACATAAGCCCAGTGACGGGTAGGGTCCTTGGCCCAGCTCTGCCTCACGCTATCACGATCCTCATCATTAGCCAAGGTAACAAGAGTGAAACACCAAACAATAAGCTCAGTACAAAACACTGGGTGCCCCTTCAGCTCGCCATCCTTCAACACAACTAGGCAACAAAGTTCATATACGATGCTCTCCAGCTCGGCACCTTAAGTCCGACCCCAGCTCGGCACCTTCCTAGCTTTCCCGCTTACCAGCTCGTCCAACAGTCTTTCTTGGCACCGCAAAACCTTCAACGAGTCCGCCAGGGCTCTCTGCCCGCCTAGGCTCTCTGTCCGCCAAGGACTTTCAGTCCTCCAGGCTCGCAATCTGCCAGTTGTCCAACTCTCGCCAGCTGGCAGCTCCAGGTCTCTATAAATATCACATTCACCTCCATTACAAGGGCACTCTCATTCTTCTAAGAACTACGCATTTTTCCTTGATCCCCTGAAAAAGGGTACGTAGGCAGCCTCTTCAGGCTCAGCTCATAATCAAAAAAAACCTCCATCCTCCTCTTTCTCCACAAAAGCTCCATCTTCTTTCTTGAGCTCCACCGCACCTCACCGGATAAATCACCCACAATCAGCCAGATATCCACCACATAAACACCTCTATTTACACCATGGTAATTTCGGCATTATCAATTAGGTTTTATGATCAACGATGTAAAGTTATGTTGTGTTGTTCGTTATGTAACAGTTGTATACGTAGGGTTACCCTTAAATATTTGAAGAGTGAATAGCGCAAATCACCCCATCTTTTAGTCAAGTTTGGGACTTGCTAGTCATCTTTAAATTTGGCAATTTTGCCACTTATGTTGTGTCATATTTTGCAAAAATCACCTCTTTTCAAATTTCCTGCTAACTTGAATGAAAATACACGACCGAGACTCACTCTCCCGCAAATCTAATGCATTTTCTAACACAAAATTTTAATTTTTTATATATATTTTTATTTTTATAATCAACTTTTGATGTCTTTTTAATTCCATTAAAACCTCATCTCTTCTATTAAAAAACCCTAGATTTGTCGACTACACTGTTTTTGTCTGTTTTGGTGACTTGATCTCTAAATTGATAAATAATCTGGTGGAACTAATCTGGAAAACTGAGACTGAGAATGATGGTCAGTTCAGTTAAGTATATTCAGTTCTGTGAAAGTAGTTTGATGAAGTGCAACTGAGTCTTTCTTCTGAAGTCAGCAGACAGTTCTGGTCTGCTGAGTTTTGCTGAGTATAGCTGAGTTCTACATCTGGGCAATTGGTTACAAGTCTGAAATTTAGTTTTGTGCTAGGTTTCGTCTGGTGGATAACAGCTGGAGCTGGGGTCCACATCTAGGGGTATTTATGACAATTCCGACAAAGATCTTTGGCGGTTAGGGTTTAGGATTTGTGCCTATAAATACCAATGTTGTAATCAATGCAAGAGAGTGTGTCTTTCAAGAGTGCGTCTTTCACTTTGTGAGGAATACCTTGTAATTCTGTGCGTAGTAAAATATCTCATTTTCTGTCCGTATAGTAGTCGGCACAACGCCGTAAACCACGTTAAATCACCGTGTTCTCTTTGTTTGTGTTTTATCAATTCCGTCATACTTTGTGTTTGCATTGCTATCTGTTTTATCTTTCTTAAACTTCAAGCTTCTCGTCTGGGTTTATAACAAACTGGTATCAGTGTTGAAATAGTGTCCTAAACCCAATCGGGTTGGACCGGATCCGACCGGGTTGGATCATTTCTACTATTTCTTTATGCTTATACATAGATTAAATGGCTTTTCTGTTGTCATATATATGTTCTTTTAAAGAACCAATTATGAATTGTTATATGATAACGTCCTTAGTATTAAACTGTGATAGAGAAACCATGATAGGCGATTATGGTTGATGAGATCTCTAATCACTTTAATAAATTTGATACTTAAATGTCTCTAGGCTGATGTACTATTAAACAGGGCATTGATAGTATAAAACAGACTAGCACGTATTAGATGTCTTCTGTCTTTAAGAGCGAGGATAGATCTCGTCTATCAAAGTGTAGAGACACTTGACCGCGTGGGCGTGTATTAGAGAATGTGTACGTTAGACTGACCCACTTACATTAAGTGTCACACTATGTGGCGGTTGTGTAATTATCCTTAAGACCGGAGTCTTCATGGCATCACGGTGTGGATTGTCATGCTTTGACACTATTGAGGTTTCCCCCAGCGCGGGCGATCATGCGGTAGTGATTGGGTGTGATCTTTGAAGCATCGCGGAGTATACATGATTGGTCGTCCGGGAATCACGTATCCTATTATTGGGATCGAATATCCGAAATGGCCTTCTTATAAGGAATGTCTTACTCTCGTGAATCTTTTCAAAGTGGAAGTAAATGAGTTACTTCGACAGAGCTTGATATCCAGATTATATGATACGATCGTTAATGTATCGACACTCGAGATACGATTGTATGGATATTATTACAAATGATAGGATTGTAAGTTACATGGTAATCAAGCTTTCACATGAAAGGTAGTAGTCATTGCATTTGACTCTTTCGATGATTGGGGTCACGGTGTGTTGCTGTGACGCTATCCCGTGATCGTTAGGCATGAAGGGCATTTTAGTAATATGCACTTTGTGTCTACGACCAACATATTCGGAAGCCTATCGGGTCACACACATAAGAACATCTAGCCGGATTAAAATGTGGTTATAGATGATAACCAAATAAGGAAAGTTTATCTCGTACTATAAAGGTTATAGTGGTAAATTAAGATGATGGTATTTATTTATTATGAATAAATTAAATACAAGATATTAATAATATTATATTAATTAAAGAATATTCCGGAAGCCAATATTTGGCTATATGGGGCGCCACATTGAAGTGTATAAGATACACTTGGATTGTGTAATTTAATTAATTGTGTTACCAAATATTAATATTAGATATTGATATATATATATATATATATCTAAACTTAGAGGTAACTAATATATTTAGATGTTGTACTACCATTTTTGTCTTATCTGTTTTTTTTTCTCGCACTTCCAGGGCTAAAACGACGTCGTTTGCTACAGTACAACCTTCCACTACCGCCTTCTTCGTCCAGTAAAAATCATGTTAAATGGCAACCGAGGTTTCTTCAAACGGTGGTCGGATATATACCCATTTTTTGCATGCAGATGAAATGTTTCTGTTTCATTATCATCCTGAACTCGTTTGGTCAGTTCTCATTATCTGGTGTTTCCGTTGTTGTAATCGGTGCTGCATATTGTCGGAGAAGAAGGAGCTTTTGGTAAGGTAACTGCTGTTCTTTCTTTTCTTCGTTTTTTTGGCATTTCAGTGTTAGCTTGGTCATTCTTTCTGGGATTTTTCTTGGGTTTTTTGGGTTCCGGTTTATTCTTTAGTTGATCGTTGATTGTTTTCTCTTCAATTTTCCTTTCTGTTTTTTTTTATGTCATTAGCTTTCTAGCTGAGTTTTTCTGCAAATTTTTTGGCATTTAGTCTTTTCGTTTTGTTCTTTCATCAGGTAGTTGTGTTATGTGTTACATTGCATGTGCTCTTGGGGTTGTTTTGCGATTTATTGTTGTGTTTTTATTTTTCCCTTCTCGGGTTATTGGGTTTTTTGGGTTGGTAAATAATTTTTGGGTTCATTGTTGTATAGTGTTTTCTGGTGTAAATTGTGATTCTCTTCTGCTTTGTTTTGCTCTGTTTGGTTGTGTATCGTGTTTTTTTTTAGCCTTTTTGGGTTGCACATGTTCTATTGTTGAGTTGCTTCGTTCCGGTTTTTTGTTTCACAGCGAAGACGATTACTTTTGCACTCTGTGTCATCGCTTTCTTAATAAGGTACTACTCCTTGCTGTACATTCTGTTTTTTTTTTTTTTAAGCTGCCATTCATCTTTCTAGATACTTAACTATATATGGTTTGTTGATTTTGTTAGTGCATATTTATTGAATGATTTCTTAACCAAATACACAGTTTTTGCTTGAGGGTGTCTTTCATTATTTCGCATTTCCTTTTGGATTTTTGTTGTTTGGTGGATGCATTGCCCTTGTTTGGTGTTATCTTTCAATGGTGATGGATTACTGAGTATGTATCGCTGTGCTTACACGTTGAATTAGTAGGTTTATTGATGTATATATTTTTCCCACTGCTTCTCTAGCTGTGCAGCTTTAGTTTTTAACTTCTCCTATGTTTTATGTGCTTAGATACTGCTGTATTTGCTTGTTGCATGAAAAATAAATCAAATTTAGATTCCCGCTTACCTGACTGACTTTTTGGGCGCTTTGGAAGAAGGTATTGGTGTTACATTGCTTTGCTCGTAAGAAACTTGCTTAAGGTCGGTGTAGTTAGAGGTACTCATTGCAAACCTCAATAGTTGGGGGATCTATTGCAAACCCCGTAGTTACGGGATCTACAGAAAATCCCAGTTTCCTGCTACATGTTAGGATTACTGTCTGCTTTGCACTTACAATATATTACATAGTTATTCCTATAATTGGTAGGTTGAAGGTCGTCATATTAATTATTTACTTGCCAATAGTTGCTTTTCCTTCCTCTTTGTGACTATAGGAAGTATACTAAATGCGTAGACAGTGTTCCAGTCATCCTGTTGTGCATGTGTAACATACGTAAGAGGATGCATGCATTTGCTACATCTCGGTGCTATATGTCTTATGCATATATTACAGCGAGCGTATTTACTGTCTACGTCAGAACTGATAATTTCGTAGCATTATAGAATATGGATAATGAGAAACGGATTTTGCGTAACTTAAAACGACGACAGGCTTATGCAAGTATGGGTGAAAGTGACAAACAATCTCTTCTCACCCGTCGGCGTGCACATTATGCTTCTCGAAAAGTAGACCTAGGTACTACTTCAGTGCCCTTTTCTGTTAGAAGCTCTTCTGGTGTGTCTAATTCTGAAATGCTTGTGGTCTCTAATACTCGAATATTAACCAATGTAGATAGATTATGTTCTAGGGCATACATAAATCCTAACTTCTATCATTCAAATGCATTAAGGATTCAAGATTCGTCTTGAGTATATAGCCAATCGTAGCAGATTCTATCGGCCGCGATCAAATACACTCACCTTACCTGGCACCCAAATGTCCTCACTGCTCGCGTTCCGTTTCTTCCATGAACCACCATGCTTCTGTTGTTCCGATGGTGAGCTGAGTATTGTGATGCCAGCAATGCCAAGTACCTTACGTGATCTGTTTACTGGGAGTGATGCAGAGGCTGTTGCATTCCAAAAATACTCACGTACATACAATAACAACCTCGCATTTACTACCTTCTCGGCGAGAAAGGACAAGGAACTACTTAAAAATACCTTTGGTGTGTACACTTTCAAAGTGCAAGGCAAGATACACCACTTCCTTAATCCATTAGAGTCTGGAGTTGACCAATCAACTGGAATTCAACTGTATTTCTATGATCCAGAGTTAGAGGTTGAAGAGCGTTTAAAAATTTCTGAGAGGTTTTCACGTGATACTATGCTCAAGTTAACTGAGGTCTTAGCTAGGAATCCGTATGCTGTTTTCTTGCGGCATCTTAAAGACCTAGAGGTTCTTGATAGGTATAAGTTTTATATTATCAGTGATCCCAAGCTTGATCAAAGGTTATACAATGAACCAACTTGTAGTGACATTTCTGGAATAATATCCGTTGATGACGAAACTACTTTCAATCCAAAATACCACATCCAAATATATTCCCACAACACTACACCATATAAAATTTGTCACAACTATGGATGCTATGATCCATTACAGTATCCATTGATATTCCCCGGAGGACAAATTGGGTGGCATTATGGAATTGAGAAGTTACCACCCAATTTGGCTAAGCAGAATTACCATTGCCACATGCCACTTCAGCTGTTAGATGCAAATATTGCATCTGCAGAACATCTCATCCACCAAGAAGAACAAGGCAAGATGTTTTTCTCTTCTTATTGTATTTAGTAAAAAGATAGTTTCTTTACTTCTAACGATGAATTCTACTCCTTTGTTTGCAGCTGTTCAAAAGGCCACTCGTAAACGTAATATTGTCTCTTGTAGACAATATTACTGCTACAAAATGCAGATCCGCGCGGATGACCAATCCATGCTCCTACATACGGGGAGGTTATTTCAACAATATATTGTAGACATGTTTGTTAAGCTTGAGACCTCACGGTTGGAATATTTTTATAAACAACAAAAAGAGGTGCGGACAGAATCCTTACAAGGATTAATTGACAGTATTGCCACTGGTAACACAAACACTTCTAACGTAGGAAAAAAACTGATATTGCCGCCTTCATTTGTTGGTGGTCCTAGGGATATGAAAAAAAGATATATGGATGCAATGGCTTTAGTGCAACAGTTTGGAAAACCTGATTTCTTCCTAACCATGACATGTAATCCATCTTGGTCAGAAATTTCTGACCATTTACTTCCAAACGAATTACCCCAAAACCGTCCTGATTTGCTTTCTCGAGTTTTCAAATCAAAACTCGAACTCTTAAAAAAGGATCTCTTACAAGATAAAATTTTTGGAAAGCCAGCTGCATCAGTATATTACCTCATACACATTTACTTCTTATTATGGCAAAGGATAGCAAACCTTTGAACTCTGAGGCATATGACCGCTTTATAAGTGCTGAATTACCAGACCCAGAAATAAATCCACACTTGCATAAACTCGTATTGAAGCACATGATACATGGTCCTTGCGGATCATCAAACCCTAAGAGCCCTTACATGCAGAACAAAAAATGCAAAAATAGGTATCCAAGGCAGTATCAAGAGTGCACTATCCATGGTGCAGATAGTTACCCTCAATACAGACGTCGCAACAACGGATTATCTGCTGTGGTGCGACGTTGTGTGGTTGACAACCGATTTGTTGTTCCATATAATCCTTATTTATTGGAAAAATATGATTGCCATATCAATGTTGAAGTTTGTTCTACCATTAAATTAGTCAAATACATATACAAATATATCTACAAAGGACCACACAAAATTGCTTTCCAAATGTCGCTTCTTGATTCTGATAATGAGATTGAAGAGTATCAACGTGGTCGATGGGTTGCACCCCCAGAGGCTGCTTGGCGTATATTTTCTTTCGACCTGTTTGAAATACATCCAGCTGTCATTGTGTTACAGTTACATTTACCAAATAACCATTATATATCTTTCCCAATTGAGAAGGATCTAAATAGTGTCGTATCAAATACCTTCCTATCACAAACAATGCTTACACAATTTTTCTACATGAACAAGACTAACCAAACTGCAATGTCTTTACAACTTTTATATCGTCATTTTCCGAAGTTTTTTATTTGGGATTCTGGAAAACGTCTGTGGACTGAACGGAAAAAAGGTAAGGTTGTTGGCCGCATTGTCTCTGCTGGTCCAATGGAAGGCGAGCGATATTACCTTCGTTTATTGCTAAATCATTTAAAGGCACCTACATCATATGATGATTTATTAACCTTCAATAACTACCTTCATCCTACTTTTAGGGAATCAGCTCTAGCTAGAAATTTGCTATCAACTGATTCCGACCTTGATAAGTGTTTAGAAGAAGCTGTCCTTTACCAAATGCCAAGGCAACTCCGGTATCTTTTTGCATCCATTCTTACTTTTTGCTCTCCCTCAAACCCTCGCCTTTTGTGGGACAAATATAAGCACGTGCTATCTGAGGATTATAATAAAAACAATGGAAACAACGACGTGCTTCAGTTAGAAGGAAGGAGAAAAGCTCTACAAGATATATCAATGTTCCTAGATAACATGGGTCGAAACTTGTTTGATTTCCAACTTGGTGTAGACGCAAATTTTCTGTTGGGCGAAAAAGGGCCAGCGAAAGAGGTATTATGCGAAAGGAATATAGAGATTTCTCCAAATGACATTTTAGGTATTAATCAGCTTAACAATGAACAACGCTATGCATATGAAACGATATTGACCAAGGTTTTAGCCGGAGAACCAACATCTTTTTTTATTGATGGCCCTGGTGGAACAGGGAAAACATATACCTGCACAAAGCAATTATGGCTACACTTCGGGCACAAGGATATATTGTACTTGCCACAGCAACCTCCGGCGTTGCCGCATGTATGCTACCTGGAGGCAGAACTGCACATTCACGCTTCAATTTACCCTTACATAGTGATGAAGAAAAAGTTGCCAATGTAAGTAAACAATCGGCAACAGCACAACTAATTAAGGAAGCAAAAGTCATAATCTGGGATGAGGCTCCCATGGCACATCGTCGTATTAATTGAAGCATTTGCAACAATGCTTAGAGATATAACAGAGGTAGATTTGCCCTTCGGAAATAAAACCGTGATATTTGGTGGTGACTTGAGACAAGTGTTACCCGTAGTGACTAGGGGCACTAAAGAACAACAAATAGATGCTAGCATATTCCATTCACCTTTGTGGCCTTACCTTACAAAGATTCAATTAACACAGAATATGAGATTCATTAATGATCCCACTTTCGCATCATACCTTCTACGTATCGGTAATGGTACAGAGCCTGAGGATGACGATAGAAACATTGTTTTGCCTCATAGAATAACTATACCATTCATTGACGAAGACAAATCACTGCAAGAGTTAATTGATTTTGTATATCCGGATATGAGAAATTTTCATGCAAATTATGACATTCTAATGAACAGGGTATTACTAGCCGCTACAAATACTTGTGTTAATGATATTAACCATGCAATTCTAAATAGAGTTGAAGGTCATATGAAAACATATACACATATCGATGCAACTCTGTACCCTCGGCACCAAGGAGACTACGAAGATTTCTTACACTCATTAAATCCAAGTAGTTTGCCACCTTATGAACTGATGCTCAAAATCAACTCACCAGTAATCCTTCTAAGGAATCTAAGCCCTACTGAGGGATTATGCAATGGTACTCGAATGCTTTGTAAAGAACTTAATACACATACGATAGTGGCGAGAGATAGGAACTGGACCTCACAAAGGTCATACTACTATATTACATAGAATTCCATTACAACCTACAAACAACGAAAAGTTTGGCATTGCCTTCAAACGATGCCAATTTCCAATAAGACTTTGGTACGCGATGACTATTAACAAAGCCTGTGGTCAAACATTAGACAGAGTTGGTATATACCTCCGCGAACCTGTCTTCTCCCACGGTCAACTATATATTGCTCTTTCAAGAGTTAGAACGTTCGACGCATTAAGAGTACTCATTGCGCCACCAACTTTAGCAGATGAAATACGACCAAATAAAACACAGAATATTGTGTTCCGTGAAATTATTCAGAGGGCACAAAATTACCTACAACCATAATTACTACCTAAGAATTAACGTACAAATTTCTAAACTATCTTGTATAAGTATTCAAAAATGTTAACTAAACTAAATGAATACTGTTACAAATCTAATTGTGATTCCATTTTACTTAAATAATATTTCAGTATGGCTAGAAAAGCACAAAACTTAACAATCGCTGAGGTTACACCAAACACAACTGAATGGAGGGTAAAGGTGGTCGTTCTAGATAAAACCAATATCTATACAGGAAAAGATGGCCGGCGTACGCAGAAAATACTAATGGAAGACAGTCAGGTATGTTAAAAATAAAAATCTAATCTCATAAACAAGCAAAACATCATTAACTTGTGTAAGATTGTCACATATACTTATGTCAAACAGCGTAACCGCATTGAGGGCATTCTTTGGGACCAAACCATTAGCCTCCTACACAAAACTTTGTCTCCATTTTCAACCTACATTATTGGAGAGGCAAAGGTGCAACCAATAAAAGAACCGTATCGCCATTTGTCTCCTGGAATGACATTGGAATGGGTGTTCATGGCATCAACTTACATACGTCCAATAACAAACGCAGAAGAGTTGCTTGTCTATCCTGATATAGAAACGACTTCTTTTGATGCCATTCCATCTCTCATTGGGACTAGGAATCCAATAGGTATGTGTGGCTTATGCAAAATATGCTTCCCATTTCTCCTGTTGAAGTTAGTAATCTATATAGATTTCTCTTTTGCTAAATACTGTAAATTTGGAGTCCCAGATATCATCGCTGCAGTCATAGACATCAAAACCCCTAGAGAATTGGTTGCACGAGGAAAGCTTACTCCGCTGCAAGAGTTTACCATTGTCAATGAAAGGTGAGTTCAATACTTACAAAAAATGTGCTTTGTATGTCTTACAGTGGTCCTACTTTAACAGTCCCTTGGTACACTTATCATACAACTTTTTCCCAAAAAATTAGGTTGCTTTGACTACAAAGTATGTGTCTCATTGTGCTACATTCCTGTCTGATTATGACATTCTTAAACAAATTTTTTTCATCAGATTATTTTGGTAAGTTTTACTCGCACCTTTTCTGCTCCATTGCTTCGTTCCGATTTCTCGTTTGGTAGCCAATATTATTTCTTCGCCACTGTGTTTTCACATTGATGTTCTCACTTACCTATTCAATTATTGGCTTCATCAATAATCGTTAATACTACAATGCGTATCTACTTTAGCATGGTCTCTACAAGTGTATCTGCTATTATTTGTTTTCTGCCCTTCGGTAACAGTGGAAACCTGGTCATACATAGATCTTCCTTTTGTTTACAGCTTTGCTTGGACAAATTTGACTTCCCCTGTTTTTGTTCATCATTTTCTCCATAACCTATCATTGCTCACTGCAATGTTGTTCACCTGTTAAAACATTTGCTGCATTATTTATGTGCTTTTTCCCGGGTTTTCCTACTCTGTTCTACATATATTGTTCTGCTTATGTTGTGGTAAATATATTTGCTTAATGTATTGGAGTCATTGTTATGATTGTGTTACCATAAATTAGAAAAAAACGAAATAAGGCATATCCTTTTATTCACCACATTGATAGCATTCACCTCTGCAGCTCATTAGATGCACTTTATTGCCCTCATTTTTCCTCAAACCAAAACAAACTTAAACACTTACTCAAACATAAAAGTCGTGACACAACACTACACTTATTTCATGGATTCATACAGAACATAGAATTACCGCCATAGAAATCATTGTAAAACCGAATAAAAATTCAGTAAACATCGCCGTTTGGCAACTCAGCATGATCTTCTTCTCCAACCTCTTCACTGCTATTGTTAGCATTACTTTCTGCTCGTGCAACCTCCATCATAGCACACTTTCCTTTCCACAAATATTGCAGCCTCATCTGCTCCTTTGTGGTTACCTTTTGCTGCTTCAATTCTTCCTCACTGTGGTACATCCTCTTCCACATAGTTTCTTCATTCAGTTTGCTGTTGTATAGTTCCTGTCCCTTTCTATCACGTTCCACTACCAAGCTTTTCACAACCTTGTCAGGATAACTACCCACCTTCACTATGTCTGCTTCTGTGATTGGAACCCCATCTATTGTAGGTGGAATTGGTGGTGCATAAGCATCATACACCCCTTCTTTTGTCTCATAAATTATGACTGGGAAGTTGCTTTCAATAGCCATACTTTGTGCTTTGGAAATCTAAGAAGGACTGAAATGTTTGTAGGTACTAGAGAATGAACAGATGTAGTCTAAATAGAAATATTTATCAACCAACTTTAAATACCAAAAACTTTAGGCTTGCAATAAATTTCAGGGTGGCATTGTTTGTCATTTAGTAGGTGGTATAAGGACAAAATTTGTATTACCAAAGCATTGTTACAATGACATTAAATATAACAAATACCAGTCCGCAATATTTGACACAATGACATAAATACATCAAACAAAGTCAGAAACATTGAAACAAAAAAAGACAAATGTATTCAAAGAACAAAATTAAATCAAAATTTACATATATTTACCACTTACAAATAAAGGAATACCTTTATCTCATTGCTTTATTTACATTACTACATATTCTAATACTGATTTCTTTACAAATCTAACATTATCCTTGCTCCCAAAACAACATGAAGCCCTATTCACTAACAATGTGGGCAGAATTTGTATCAAACCAGGCAGCCACCATATATCACAAGAGACAAACAATGCCTATAATTGTATGTAGGCGTCTGATAGCTCTGAGAATACTCAGTAAACCAAGTACAAAATCATATGCATAACCCAAAAAAATTGATTTAATAACATAACTTTTTACTCTCTCTCTTCATGCAGGTGGCTCACTTTCAACAGATACCATTTTCCTATGTGACAATGAGAACACGATATGCATGAAGTCAAACATATGCAAAAATGGTATAGATCAAAAACAAGCTTCCTCTCTGTTCATATAACACATATAACCAAACAGGTCTAACAAGCAATCATTTTGGCAACAGGGTGAAGGAGAACACAGCCACAATCAAAACCTTTGCAATAACAGAAGGCACTAAAACAACACAAACTAACTCTCAGCCTCAGAAAGCAAGCAACACTCAACAAACACAGATCACTACAGATAACAGCCAGGTAATAAATATTTAAATACATAGGCAGTTGCTATATATATAATGTACCAAATAAAGGCAACAAATGGTAATCCACTCTCCAATAATGACACATAGTATATCAATGAACAAATTGTCAACTATATTATATCACAAATAATGCAATTGCAGGACATCCATATCATAGGCAACATGTCAATCCAAGACACCTCACAGCTAATTTACTACTCTACGTGTCCAAAATGCTATCAACCAACCAAAGCCCAAGGAAATGAAGAATTCCATTGCAACACATGCAATGAAGATGAAATTGCAATGCCTAGGTAAGCCTTACCAGTTGTAAATGTTACACCTACAGCTAATACAGCACAAAAGAAACAAAAATTAATCAGTTCAATCAAAACAGATGCAAAATAATTGTGGAGTTGAAGGATGATACAAGAACCATTACAGCCACAATGTTCGATAAAAGCACTGAGAAACTACTAGAACATACTGCAACACAACTGCATCGCATGGGACCTAAGGTACACATAGATTAACAATACACTATACCATGTAGCAAAGATAACCTAAGACACCAAACATATTAAAACAACTATCAACGATAAAGGTAACATAGACAAGAAAATTTTGACGCACCCTTCCACAGAAATCGAAGAGTTGATACATATGGCAAATCGAAAAATCGCTTGGACAAGAAATAAGGGCTCGATTAGAATCTCGGGCAAGAAATATCTTGACCAAAGACCGAGATACAATGTTCGAGGTTGGATCTGCATCTAACACCACTGGTGACCTAAGATCAATCAAAAAGCAGAGCACCAAAAACATGGAAGATACACAGTAACAATAAATCTTCAAAATGTAAACCATTACTCAAGAATAACAATCACTACGTAATCTTTTAATACCACAGAGTAACACATTACATTAGAAAAAAGCGATGGTGATGTACTAAATTACATGTACCGATTGAACACTCCCACAACAATACACTAACTTCGATACTTATGAAATAATTGCGTAAAAGCAAGAGGTGAAAAGGACAAGGGAAACAAATGTCAAAACAAGCCAAGAAGCAATCGCAAAATTAGACAAGGAAGAACCCAAAGAAACTAACATACCCAAGCCTCGAAAAAATCAAGCTTGAATACCCCACGAATCAGGAAGCAACAAGTACAGGCAAAAGAGTACATCAAAACCATATTTTGCAAAACGATGTGTATCCCCAAAAAGTTACATATAAGAACATCCTAGCTATTTTGTTTACACATGGGGTAACTTGGCAACTACCTAAAAAAGCAAAGAACCATTTTGCACATCACCCGTAAATATATGGCGAGTTTCAAAATGTAATATGCACCACAAACATGAACAGTAGGAACACCTAAAATATGTATGCTTCAATGCACTATATAGTACTCTATGAATATTATTATCATCAGTTCTCGTACAAATATATATATATGCCACAATAAATATATACTCAGAGGCAACAACTGTACAACGCATGCAGTGTCACACCACTAGTATATATATATATATATATATATATATATATATATATATATATATGCTTCCAGCGTGTGGTGCAATATGCATGTGCATAGTTGTTTCCATAATATATATATAAATGGATTTATATGTGTAATAATATATATATACACATGTGTAAATTGACAGCGTGTGGTAATTCTCCTTTGTTTAGCTGTGTCATGTGGCTAACCAATGGTTCAAATAGTTTGGGCCATTGGGATGCCACATGACATTAAATAATGATGGACTCTCCAAACTTTGTTTGGAATAGGCCTAGGCCCTTTTAAAATATTTGATTTGGGAAAAGGCCTAGGCCTAGGCCACTTGCAAAATTTTGATTCTGGAAAGTGGTCAGGCCTAAACTAAAATTATTTGGCCTTTCCAAATATTTGATTTGGAATAGGCCTAGGTCGTTTTCAAATATTTGATTTGTAAAAGGCCTAGGCCTAGGCCACTTCCAAAATTTTGATTTTGGAAAGTGGCCATGCCTAAACCAAATTTGGTCTAGGAAGATGCATTTTGATTTAAGAAACCAAAGGCATCCCTTTTGATTACGAATCAAAAGGAAAGAAACAAAAGAGACATAATTTTAATTTTGATTTATTATTGGAATAGTTCTAATTTATTAAAATTAAAATCGTTTAAAATTAATCGTTAATTTTATTTCGATTAAAATCATTTAATTAATTAAATGTTAATTAGTTAATTGATTGGATAAAATTATTTAATAGATTAAATGTTAATTGATTAATTAAGACGCAAGTAGTTAAATTTTAATTTTATCTTTTTCATAAGATGTTATTGTATGGATTAGATATAGTAGATATAATATGATTATATGGACCCCGATTGATCATGGACTCGACCGATAGGATAGATGTGAATGATTTAACTTTTCTGTTGGTTTGAAAATTGTCCTAGGCCGTTATGAAGAACGTGACCAAGTTTATTTTCTACATTTATCTCATTCCCGTTAGCTCCCTCCCGTGTGCGGCGGGTGTATTTATTTTATTAGATAGAATTAAATGTAACAAGAATGGAGCAGAAGATGAAGACCAAAGAAAGACGAAAATAAAGATCTCATTGGAGAATGGAGCATTAAAGATCCTATTGGCGGTTGTAGCTACCTTTAGATTGCGACCCGCGGTTTCGTCAGTTTGTATTCGAAACCGCACCTAGGAAAAGTCCATGATCATACTGGTTACTTTGCGCATTTATTTATTTTGTGCTTGTATTTATTTTATATGATACGATAGATGCATGACTAGGCACGATCTAGATAAATGTGTAGGATGTATGTCTATAGTGATAGATATATTTTGATGAGACCGTAATTAAAATTAATTAAGTGAATTAATTTACGTAAATACTTCCACAACAAAAATCAGGTCGAAAAATTGTCTCCCAATATTATAGTGACGGTGAAGAGCCTTTGTTCGGATCCAACTGATCGGCCCTCGTCAGGAGTTGACCTACCACGGGTATATTGTTGTTATTGAGATATGATCGTATGAGATCTCGCGAATATTGGGTTATGACTTGACTAGAGTATTGCAGTGATTGGCCCTCGTCAGGACCGTCTTATTCTAGAGGCAAGGGGTTGACTACCACATAAAGATGTGAATTGTCAAAGAGTTGACTAGTCAACCACCAAGAGTGACATAAAGATGTGATTGGTAAGAGTTACATACCTTTCGAATTATTCCGGTTGATCGGCCCTCGTCGGGAATCAGGGTAACCAGATGGTGTCTTGGCCACTAAAGAATTTTGAAAGATTCTTGAAAGTCAATTGGGAGTAGTTGACTAGTGGGAGCAAAATCATAAATCAAAAGACCATTTTTGATTTTGCGTGTATAAACAACAACACTATTTTATTTTCATTTTTTTATGTTGTAGTTTTAGCAAACTTTATATTTATGTTTTATTCTCGATTAGTAAAACCAAATTATGACTGTTACCTTTTGAGAAACATTCTCAAATATGGTTAAGTAATATTAATCCTTTTAAAATAAGCAATGACACGAGCAATCTCGTTGTAGTAGTTAGAGACAAGGAGACTACATATTTGATGCAGTACTCCAAGACTTTAATTATTAATTAAAGGCGGAAGCTCATGATATTGGATACGATCCAAGATGACCATTCAGTCATACGATGACAATTAATTCAAACGTTGGATAAGTATGACCACGTCTAATTTTGGAAATGTTGTTTTCAAAATTGTAAGATTTAAGTATCGACTTAATTCTACCATTGCTTAAAGGTTAATTAAATAGTTAATGTTTTGAAAATGATTCAAAAAGGTTAAATAAACTATTTAATAAACTTTGGATTTTCTTTATGAAAGGAAATCAAAGACATAGCTCTTGTGATCTGTCTTAAGTCTTATGAAGACTACAATAAGGAACTTTCAAGTGCTTAAGGGATTAAAAAGGAAAGTTAGGGCGTGTGCTTAAATAGAGAACTTATTGAAGTTTCTATTCTAGGAAAGTGATTTGAGATGAATCTATCTAAGTTCAAAGTCGACTCTAAGATATATGATATCTTACGAGTGTGATTAAATTAGAAAGATTAAATGCAGATATGGAAGGTGAAGCAAGCGTTGTGACACTTACCATATTCTGGATCTAGTAAACTGATAAGGGAACTAAATAAATGTTATTATGTTCTGGTTCTTATGAAGAACATACTTTCAGTTATTTGTTAGGATTTAGTAGACATATTCAATTATAAAGAATAAATGTTATTCCGATAAAGTTGGAAGGTCACTGAATCTAACATACTAGATTTATGTCACTATATAGCTGATATATGTGATGAGATCTCAACTAAATATTTGTATGGCTGTTATCCTTGATATTTGTAGTTGTTCTAGATGTCGACTCTCTGGAAGAGAAACGTATAATCAAATGTTATTTAGATGATGTCTGAACCATGTGATTATGAATCATGTGGGTAATACGTATCTTATCTAAAGATGACTAAAATACCCTTTTATGAAAAAGGTTGTAAAATCTAGAAAAATTGTCTAAAGCCTGAACATACCGATGTTTGTTGGCTTGTGACAATTAATGCCACAAATAATTGTTTATTAGTCTCTACGTCTATTTTTAAAAATAGTCAAGTGTACTCAGTAGAGTGCATAATTCGGAAAGCCCGAAAAGTTCGAGCTAGTACGAATATGAGATTGACGAGCTACTTAGGAATTAATCTTCAATTGGATTGAAGTAATTAATACCTGAAGGGTGTTTCAGAAGTCGTCTGAAAAGGAATAAGATTCTCCCTTGAAGGATACCATCTTTGGGATAGGCAATTAGATTATGTTCCCAAAATGGAAATAACACTTTATATGATAAAGGTGTGAAGCAAGCCATGTGAAGTATCGCTTACCCGTTTCGGGATAGTGCCCTTATACTTAACCAAGTTCCAAAGAATAAAGGTTGAATAAATGCCATATTAGATATGGAAGAGGATAATGTCGAATCCATCTTAACCAATGATTTGAAGTTGTCATAGACAAAGTCAAAAGGGCTTGGAGCCTAGTACGACATATGCAACTTTGTGGAATGTCTTAGCTAGCACGCTGGATATTATTTACTTGTCCGTGGAGCAAAATGTTTGTCTCCAAACATGCTGTCTTCTAAAGGAAGTGTTTCTTCCAAAAGAAACAGTGGGAGTGAATCAGATCTCAAAAGAGTTTGAGAACCACAAAGATATGTTCAACCATAGGAACGTGAGCAAACGCCACATAGCGATGATGTGTAAAACACTGCTCAGTGCACACAAAAGTTCTGTAAGTCTGTGATAACCTCAAGCCTGAAAAGGCTGCTGGTATGTTCATCTAGAAGAATGAATATCTCACGACTTATGAAAGAATGTTTGAAAGGCAAGATTGAAAGCTATGGCCAGGAGCCATAATATCTGAATTAGATTCCATCAGTGACAACCAGGTCATGAACCTAGTCTGTCTTACCTAGAGGGAATGTCCCCGTAAGGCTGAGCCCAGTTCTATTCAGATAATACTTGTTAGAACTTCGTATCATGACTATATGATAGTGTTGAAGACGTTGGGCAGAAAGCTCGATGTTCATAGACGATGACATGATATGTAAACCCACGAGATCCATTTATGGACTCAAACAAGTTTCTCTAGATGATTTCTTTGTTTGATAATCAAAGGAGTTTGATTTAGTCAAAAGAAGGATATGCCCAATGTGCAAGATGGATAGTGGGAGTGTGTTACGATTTTTGAGTAAGGTATTGGATATCTCTCTCGAGAATTATCACCCCATGTCACAGTCAATTAATGTTTGTTAGTTCAAGGTCTTTACGAAAGCACTTGGATTGCAGTTCTTATTTTTGGAAATAAGAATCTATAGTGATAGATTTAACTGTTGTTAGATTATAGTTTACCTATATAGATGTGATGCTAAAAGAAGTTTAGCATAGATCGTGAGATCTGTCTATGTTAGGACATTGGTCCTAAAGATAACGTGAAAGATGATGCTTATGGAAAGTTTCCTTCGCTACTGCGATAGGAACCATCATAAAGGTAATGCCGGATGTTCATAGTCCATGAATAGTCATGAGCAAGTATGAAAGTAAATCTGGTGAATGTCGAGAATTTCCTTAAACAAGTTAAGGAAGAGTTCTTAGTTTATCGAAACTTGGAATCAGATAAATATAGTTATACAGACATATATCCTAAGTCTTATGAAGGCGAGTGGGAGCTAAAGTCTGGGTTTGCAGTCACTTTGATTAAGTGATACAGTGAGCTGGAAATGTTCTAGCCTATGGGTCACTGTGAACTCGACAACTTAACCAAAACACAGTAGTGCCTTAGAGGCACAGCGGGAGCAGTACATGGATCTAGAAGGTTCATTCTTGAACCTTATACGGTTCTTCCACCTTTTCTATATAGCTGATATAGTAAGTGGATTCATTGCTTGAAGCAAGGACCAGGGTCTCGTCAGAGATTCATGTGTGTGTTGAGGCGGTTCCTTATTAGAATCATTTAATTAATTAAATGTTGATTGATTATTTGATTTGATGAAATATAATACTGATATACCCGAACTGGATTGGGGCCCTGTTCATCTAGATTGGGCCTATCTCCATAGCTCAATTGCAGACTTTGGGCCTTCATCCCCTTAGTCCGTAATTCATAAGCCGGATCCTACCCGCCGTTCGTAAGCCGGGTCCTGTCCGCAATCTGTAAGCCAGATCCTGTCCGCTGGCCATAAGCCGGACCCCTCCACTCCGTGTGATTTCTACCTATATGGTTAAGCTGATATCAAGGCAAGTCAAATATGAGTCCGACCTACAAACGAGCCCGTTGTCCGCCATACCTATTTAGACAGCTGGCCGGTCCACCTGTATTATACATATGATTATCTCTAAGTTATATCCTTTTAATTGTCTTGTCATGAACAGTAAACCAATTTAGTCGACCGACTTAGTCCTAGCCTATATATATGGGATCACAATGTAATAGAAAGCATTGAAGAACTAATACAAACAGAGCTACTCTGTCAATTTGTCGAATCACTTGGGTTTACTCTCATAAGCATCATCCTGACCGCCTAGTTCTTCATATCCGCCACCTTCTCTCCGAAGAAATCATACATACACAACCATATATCCACGAAATATATCTGTTTTCGCAAATCTTGTATTCACCGCAATATCAAATATGGAAGTAGTTAAATTTTTAATTTATCTTTTTCATAAGATATTATTGTATGGATTAGATATGTAGATATAATATGATTATATGGACCCCGATTGATCATGGACTCAACCAATAGGATAGATGGGAGTGATTTACATTATGTTGGTTTTCAAATTGTCCTAGGCCGTTATGAAGACGTGACCTAGTTTACTTTCTGCTATCTCATTCCCGTTAGCTCCCCCCGTGTGCGACGGGAGTAATTATTTATTAGATAGATTATTATGTAACAAGAATGGAGCAAGAAGTTGAAGACCAAAGAAAGATAAAGATCCTATTGGCGATGGAGCATTAAAGATCCTATTGGCGGTAGGAGCTACCCTTAGATTGTGACCCACGGTTTCGTCAGTTTGTATTCGAAACCACACCTAGGAAAGTCCATGACCCGCGGCTTCGTCAGTTTGTTTCCAGAGCTAAGTCTTTTTCTTAAATTCTCCTTTTTCTTTGTCATTGGGTACAATTCCAAGTTTAAGTGGGGGGTAGGAGACTTAGCTATGATGTATTATAATTGAACAATAAAATGAAACGGTGAAAAATGAAAAAAAATTCAACAAATGCCAAATTAATTATCTCGTACCCTTAGAATTGTGAGTTCTTAAACATGCAGTTAGTAGGGAAGGAACCAAGTTGCATGAGTACGTGATCATTTTATACTTATGTGAAAGTAAACTTAAGGATATTCATGCCGACTGTTGCAAGTAGTTATTTATTATTTGATTACTCCAATATGGATCGATGTTTACCGCACGAATTATAAAAACTGAAGAAATTATGTGTACATTGCGTAGATGATTGGTTATGCAGACTTAGTATCAAAATTTATATGCTGACGTATTCTTATCTTCTAGCCATCAAAGCGGAGTAATAAGCTTGAGAATTATCTGTTTTTTGACAATGCGTTAAACACTAGGCTTGTAATAACGTTACCAAAGTAGCCTCGCGCTTGTGGTAATATTCAATGTTGTCCACTAATCCGTGAGAGAAGGATTCTTGCAATGCATACTTTACCTTTAAAGCAAGTTTCTTTCTTGAGAAGTGGTAAAGCTTGAAATTATAAAAATGCAAAATGCGAAGAAATTCAAATTTTTAAGAGGCCATGAGTATTTCTCGGTCTCTGAGTCCAGAAACCTTATGGATGACGCTCTTGCTTATTGCACCATGTCTTTAACCATTGTGAGGCTTAAAAAGTGGGAATGCTGATGTTGGTAGGTTAAGACTGCGAAGTTAGCATTGATATACCCGAATCAGAATGGGGCCCTGTTCATCTAGATTGGGCCTATTATCATGGCCCATCAACATAGATATTGGGCCTCTATCTCCTCTATCCGCTGCCACAAGGTATCTCTTACCCGCTAGTTATAAGCCGGATCCTAGCCGCTAACTACCGATGGTACATCCGTCTGGCCGGTCGTAAGCCGGACCCATCCTCTCCGTGTGATTCCCACCCATGTGATCGATCGATTTCAAGACAAGGCAAAGATGAGTCCGCTGGTCACTGCTTCCTGTTCGCCATGCTTATCAATCCAGCTGGCTAATCTTGATAGCTGGCTAGGACACTTGTATTGCATGAATATTTATCTTTAATTATGTACTCTTAATTGTCTTGTCGATGAACAGTAAACCGACTTAGTTTTTGCCTATAAATATGGGATCACAATGTAATAGAAAGCGAATCTCTAATCCAATAATTAATACAAGCATATACACTCTGCCAATTTGTCGACTAACTCACTTGTTTTTCATAAACACTTATCCGCTACCCATGTTCTTGTCCACCACCATACTCTCACCGGAGAAATCACTCATACTAAGCCTCTTATCCTCAAGATAAACACTCTATTACAAGAATCGGTGTTCAAATAACAACATCGCTTGGCTTCGTTACCGGGAAAATCATCATCATTCATCTTTTGGAGATCACTTGCTCCACCACAAAGATGATTTCACGGTGTCTCAGGCGAGGTTACCATCACCTTCAGTCCACCAGTCACCAAAGCTTTGATCTTCTGGGATAATCCAGCCCAGAAACCGCTGTTTGCCGCATCTCAGCAACATACACAGAGAAGAGATCATAAAATTCATTAAAAACTCACACTTGAGTCCATCTTTAATACCCAGGTTGGTTTATACACCCTTTTTGTCGGTTTCAGATCTTCAAGTAATAAGAAAGTTTGGTCATTTAGCTGCAAACCGCCTGGAAAACACGGTGTTTTTCACCTTAATATTTTGAGCCAGAAATATTTAAAATCCATAGCCAAAATATCCCCAGAAAAATACCCACAAAATATCATAAACCATGGCCGGCGGGAAAATTTTGAACCCAGCAACACCGACTAAGGCAGTCAATCAAGGCCCGCCACGTGGAGCGAGCACGCTGCGTGGAGAGGCTAGTATGAGGGTTATGTCTGATGGGGCAGATGCCAGACTTGCCCTCACGACCGACATGCGAGCATATATTCGGGAAAGAACTAGAGCATGCGAAATACATGAGGAAGCAATCAGGAAAAATAAAGGAAAGGGGATCGCTGGGACATCTAACCCAAATAACGAACAAGAGGCTGTTTCAGCAGGGGGAAGCACTTGGTCGGCTGGGGCCCGTGGTCGACGATCGCGGTTCAGCCCCAGGGGGACCAAAGAATCCTCGTCAGGTCCGTACTCGTACAGAAGGACATGGGGACACGCAAGATCAAGGAGGGCATCTTGCGTTCCCGCCTATTCCCCCGAATCAAGAGGAAATGGGCATAATGAAAAAACAGATAGAGGAGCTGCAAAAAAGCACGAAGGGTGCTAAAGTGGTTCCGACATGGGGAACAAGTGTGCTTCATCCCAGTATACTGAAAGCGGCGCCAATAGGGGGAACTCACTACCCCAATTTCATTAACTACCATGGAGCTACAGATCCTCTGGACTGGCTCTCAGCTTTTCAAAGCAGAATTAGCTTATGTACCTCTAGCGACGAGGCCTGGTGTATAGCATTTGTGGGGTCGATGCAAGACAGGGCAGCATCATGGATCCGCAGTCTTCCTCCCGGTGCGATTTTATCATGGGATGATTTGATCAACAAGTTTATAGCAGAATTCAAGTCAGTAGGAGGACCGAAAAAGACACACATCGACCTGCATGAGGTCAGACAAGGCGACAATAAAGGTACTCGCAGCTACTATGAACGATTTACAAAGTCTACGAGCTAACAAGGGGTTTAGCGGACAACGTCGTCATGAGCATTTTTGAAATAGGGTTGAAACCAGGGTACTTGAAATCTTATTTTGCTTTATCCCCGCCAGCGAACTTACAAGAAATGTTGAGCTCGACTAGGAAGTACATCGCTACAGTAGGAAACGAAGGAACGTCTTCGTCCAACAGAGGCAAACAAAGGACCGAGCGTAGTCCGCCTAGAGATACCCGCAGGAATACAGAACGGAAAATCAAAAAGCCCGAAAGATTTAAGGAAGAGCACTTCACGCCGCTCAGAATTTTCTATACTCAGATGTTGAACGAGGTGAGAGATGAAATACCTGAGCCTTACCTGATGGTTCCGGACACACGTCGCGATGCATCCAAATATTATGGCTATCACAGGGATAAGGGTCATACGACTGATGAATGTATCCAGTTCAAACGAGCAATAGAAAAGTTACTCGCTCGCAGACACCATGATCACTTCAAACTAGATGCTGGTGGACCGGACAGGAGGAATCAGCAAGCTCGCCAATTCGACAGGAACATTAGAATGATAACCGAGCCTCCTCCCAGTAACAATCAGATCAAGAGCCGAATCGGCTCCATTAACAAACATGTGGAGAAGCCTGTAGTTTTGCGAGGGAACGAGCAACCTCTTGCTTTTACTCGAAGTGAGCTAGTGACTTCGATCAATACAAAGGATATGTGTTTATGCATTTCGGTAGTCATCAATCGGGCCTGTATCAACAGAGTAATGGTCGACACAGGAGCTTGCCGCGACATCTTATATTACAACTGTTTCAAAGAATTAGGGTTTGGAGACTCTAATTTGAGGCCGCATAATGGCACCCTTGAGGGCTTCACCAACCACAAAATACAAGTCAAAGGGGCCATCGACTTGGATGTACAGATGGGAGATTATGCACCGTTTTCCACTGAGAAGGTTATGTTTCTGGTAGTCGATCTTCAGTCCAATTATAACATGATAATTGGGACGCCAGCTTTGAAACAATTTCAGATGGTAACTTCCATTCCACATCAGCGGGCAAATTTTTATGTTGGGGACAGGATCAGAACGTCGATCAGCGAGCCGGCAGCTGTCCCAACATATATACATGAAATGAGGACAGGGAATAAAAGGGCATGAGTCGAGCAGCCACAGAACATGGAAAACATCGACATGATCAGGATCGCTATCGAGCCTGTGCCAGTCAAAGTGGAGTGTGAGACATTGCAAGTTAGGGATGAACCTGATTTTACAGTAGAGGATGAGTTACTCGAGGTAATCATCAACAATGAATACCCCGAGCAGAAAGTCAAGATAGGTACTAGGCCGAG
The DNA here is from genome assembly GCA_026214975.1 of Gentiana macrophylla. Taxonomy (NCBI): domain Eukaryota; kingdom Viridiplantae; phylum Streptophyta; class Magnoliopsida; order Gentianales; family Gentianaceae; genus Gentiana; species Gentiana macrophylla. The sequence continues at coordinate 70,206,928 of CM047813.1, read as the reverse complement.
TCTTTGCGAAAGGGAAGGATTGATAAAATTACTCAAAGAGAATTTGAGTGCATTTGCCTGGGAAGTCACAGACATGCGAGGGGTCGAGGCAGACGTCGCCCTCCATCATCTTAACGTCGATTCTACCTTCAAGCCAATACAATAGCAAGCGCGCCAGTTCTCAACCGAAAAGGAAGCGGCGGTGAAAGTAGAAGTCGGAAAACTCCTACAAGCGGGGTATATAAAAGAGCTTGCCTATCCTACTTGGCTGGCAAATGTTGTTATGGTTAAAAAGCACAATGGCAAGTGGAGAATGTGCGTCGACTTCACGGACATCAACAAAGCATGCCCAAAAGATCCTTATCAGCTTCCGCGAATAGATCGGTTAGTAGATTCCATCTCTGGTTTTGAAGTTCTAAGTTTTTTGGATGCATATTCTGGATATCATCAAGTACGGATGGCTGAGTCCGACAAAGAGAAAACGGCTTTCCTAGCCGCTGGAGGTTTGTATTATTATGAAATGATGCCATTCGGGCTAAAAAATGCGGGTTCGACTTATCAGCGAATGGTCAACAAGGTCTTCAGTTCGCAAATAGGCAAAAATATGGAAGCTTACATCGACAATATGGTTGCCAAGTCTGCTGGGGACGGTCACACCGCTGACCTTCAAGAAACTTTCAACAATGTCCGAAAGCACTCAATGAAACTTAATCCGGCCAAATGTACTTTTGGTGTCCAGGCAGGCAAATTTCTTGGGTTTATGGTTAGTCGTCGTGGCATCGAGGCTAATCCGGAAAAAATTCAAGCTTTGATCGACATGAAAGAGCCTACGACTATCAAAGAAGTTTAGAGGCTTAATGGCCGCATCATTGCGCTAGGTCGCTTCATATCAAAATCAGCAGAGAAGTGTCTTCCCTTCTTCAAAATTCTCAAAGGCGACAAAACTTTTTCATGGAACGCAGAGTGTTCACAGCGTTCCAAGCTCAAGGAATATCTAGGAAGCCACCTCTTACGGTTAGCCCCGCAGAGGAGATATTTTGTTTCAGACTGGCGGCTTCGGACGGGCCGTTGCCGCCGTTTGTCATCAAGAGGCCGAACCTCCAAAATCCCGTCTATTATGTAAGAAAGGCTCACCGATCCGGTGGAGAGTCGCTATTTTAATAATGAGAAATTAGCCTACTCGCTTGTCATCGCTGCCCGCAAACTCAGGGCTTACTTTACTTCACACACAATAATTGTTTTAACGGATAGTCCAATGCGCCAAATACTGCATAAACCGGATCTTTCAGGTCGACTCCTCAGGTGGGCTATCGAAATTACTGAGTTCGACATACAATATCAACCTAGGAAATCAATCAAGGGTCAAGCATTGCCGGATTTTATTGTGGAGACAATTTTAAGCTCGCCACAACCTAGCTCGCCTTTATCACAAGAGCCCGCTGCGGCTAGGAGTAAACCCGATCAATGTTGGCAATTATATATTGACGGGGCATCTAATCGAAATGGTTGTGTGGCCGGAGTAATTTTGATGGAACCCGGAACAATGGAGGAAATCGAAAAAGCTTTAAGATTCGAGTTCCCGGCCACAAATAATCAAGCCGAGTATGAAGCAGTTATAGCCGGGCTCAAACTAGCTAAGGAGTTAAACGTGGAAAATGTTGAAGTCTATTGTGATTCCCAACTCATCGAAAAAGAGTCGGACAGCGAATCTTTTTCTTTGTCAACGCGACTAAGGACCTATAGGTTTGCCTACTTTACTTATGAAAGATAATGAGAATGGTCAAACAAAAAGGAAAGGGCGCTACTTAGTTTTGCAAGCCTTTGTCATTGTCAATCAACTAAGTAGGGCCTGAGGAAATCTCAGGGGACTATGACACGCATTTTGGTATTCTAGAAAAGTATGGTGAGATTGTTCGACGATTGAAAGCCGACTTCAACTATTGCGAGTTCATCAGAATTCGGAGAGAGGATAACGAGCGAGCAGACTATCTCTCTAAACTATCACTCAAAGAAGAGATTGCGGACCCCTCAATAATGATAGAGTATCTAGCTATACCTGCTATAGAGGAAAAGCAAATCATGGAAATCGACACACCGGCGCCGACTACATGCTGGATCAATGAGGTTCAGGCTTACATAGAATCAGGCGTCTTACCTGAACGAGCGGATAAAATTCGCGCACTTAAGAAAAGATCGGCCAGGTATATTGTAAACAGAGGGATACTCTACAGAAGGTCCGTGACAAAGCCTCTATTGCGATGTGTTCGAGAAGAGGAAAGCAAGACAATCCTTATCGAGCTTCACCAAGGAGTGTGCGGGGGCCACCCCGCTAGCCGCTCCTTGGCCCAGAAGGTTATAACCGCAGGGTATTACTGGCCAACAATTCTTAAGGACTCAGAAAAGTTAGTTAGAGAATGTCCGGAGTGTCAAAAACATGCAGACATCCCCCGAATACCATCTGTCGAACAGAGCATCGTAGTCGCACCTTGGCCTTTCGACATGTGGGGACTCGATCTAATCGGACCTTTTCCACCAGGAAGAGGCCGATGCAAGGTTATCATAGTGGCTGTGGATTACTTTACAAAATGGATCGAAGCAAAGCCTATGGTTAAAATAATTGCGAAAGCTGCGGGTTACTTCTTACACGATCAGATTTTTCACGTTTCGGCGTCCCGTGGGCACTTGTATCAGACCACGGCCCACAATTCAGGAAGGACTTCTCAAATCTTTGTGAGGAATTCAAAGTCAAACACTGGCAGTCGTCCGTGGCTTATCCTCAAGGAAACGGCCAAGCCGAGGCCGGCAACAAACAAATAATCAAGATGCTCAAGAAGAGTGTGGATGATAAGGTAAAAGCAGGAGGGTGGGTTGATGAGTTACCGGATATACTTTGGGCACTCCGCACCACAATCAAAACACCCACAGGAGAAACACCTTTTGCTCTTACTTATGGATCAGAGGCCATGACTCCCATCGAAATGGCTCTACCCAACATCAGGGTCACCTTATACGACCCAACGGATAATTTGTTGAATAGGCAGATCGACTTGGATCTAGTAGAAGAAAAAAGACTAGCGACGTATCATCGACTCACGAACTACAAACAACTCGCTAAACAGCAACACGACAAGCGAATCCGCGACCATTCATTTAAGATCGGGGATTTTGTTCTTTGAAATAGAAAAGCCACGGGTATGGAACCGGATAAAGGCAAGCTAACAGCGAATTGGGAAGGACCTTATCAAGTCGCAAGGGAGATCAAAAAATGAACTTATATACTCAGAAATCATCAAGGCTACGAACTCAATAGACCGTGGCACGCGGACAACCTCAAAAGGTACAACATGTAATAAATCGGTTAGGGTTATGGCTATCCTCTAGTTTACGACGTGAGTGGTTAAGCTTTCTTGCTTGCTTGTAATCTTCACTCATCTAGCGGGATGAGTCGAAATTAATAAAGCCCGATTTTACATTTTCTTTTAAAAAAAATGCATATTATTATGAGTACATACGGGTAGAAAATGCATGGTGTTCGAAAAATTTTCAACAAAATCTTCGGCTAGACTTCCGACTTTGTTAAAAATGGGGGCAATACGCGGAAAATTTTAAAGCAATTACGAGTCTATCGAGCGAGAAAGTTATTTCAGATAAGATTCAAAGGGGGCATATCTCGAAGATAAGTCCGCTCAAGATCGACTTGGAATCTTATCTAAAACAAGGGGGCCGGATGCTATTATTATCGGACTCAATTTAGACAATAAATTCGAGCAAAAGTAAACATACATCAAGTGAGCAGAAAACAAACTTCAGAATTGTTATTACAAAGATAAAGTGCGGAAAGAAAAGAGTTATACATATGCAAAGTCAAAAATAATGTTTACAGAACAAGAAGCACAAACTTAAGGGTTCTCAGGCCTCATTTCCTCATTGTGAACATTCTCCTCACGGAGAGAATGATTCTCCAGCCTGCCCACCTTCTCCATCAACTGCGGCTTTCGCCTCGGTAGCCAGGCGCACACGCTCTCTCAGGTTCGCTTCCACCACAGCGGGCACCTCCCAATCCGGATCATACATTGGGATATATCGTTCAAGCTCAACATCCGAAAAAGGTATTTGCGGGTGGAAGTCCTTCAGGTGATCGGAAAAAGGATGGGTGAGAATCCATTCTTGCAAGGTATCGAGGTCAGGAGCGTCGCCACCGCGGGCTAGACGCACCTTGCGATGTGAAAGAACCCTTGGTCATATCCCATCAAAAAATTCTTTTCAGCAGCAGCCTCGCTTACGGCCTCAATCTGGCCTTAGACACTTGAGTTCAGATCCGTCAGCTATTTTCTCAAATCCTCGCTCAGTGATTGCTCGGTTTTCCAAAGAGTTTGAGCCTCGGTGATTTTCTGCTTCATCTCTATCATGGTTTGAGCGACGGACTTTTCCTGCTCCGCGAGTTCGGAGTTAACCTTCTCCAGATGTTTGGTTTTCTTATAGGCCTCAGCGAGCTGCGATCTCAACTTCTCAATCTCAGCCTCAGCCGCGCTCAAGCTACCACGAAGCCCAGCCCCCACTTCATTTGCGGCATCAAGAGCTTTCTTAGTATCGGCCAGCTCTTTTCCGACATTGGCGCTCTCGGATATAGTGCTTCTATAGTCATTGATAAACTGCGCCAAGCCGGTGCCAACCTAAGAGAGAAAGAAAAATGATCAGCGAGGTCAATATTAACTTAAGTAAAATATTGCAGTAAAAAGAATAAAAAAGAAAAGGCAAAAAAGATGTTTACCATGCTCACCGTGGCGCCGTACAAACCCAACAAATCCTCGATATTTTGGAGGAAGGCGCGACGAGGATCGGTCTGGTCCGCCATAACAACTCTGTTCGCGATCCCGCGACCTATCTCCAGTTGGATGTTGTTAGGGAGACCCCATCTGAAATGCCTCAGCGGGGGCATGTCAGCGATCCCCCTTGAAATTGTCCGCGCCATGGGTATGTCGAGAGGCTGTTGGCGGATAAACTCCTTATCCAACCAGGTGGTGGGACATCCCCCAGGCCCAACAGGGACTCCAGCAAAAGGCACCACAGTCTTAGCACCCGCCGAAACCGTCTCGCCGGCCACAGATTTGCCTTTATCAGAGGGTTTGGCTTTAGCAGCGGCCTCTTTCCTCTGAGAGTCATCAGTTCTGGATTTTTTGGGAGGAGGAGCATTCTGCTCGCCGCTACCGCCCCCTACCGGGTCAGACTCTTCAACAGCGGCTCTCTTCTTCTTATCACCCGCCGGTGGCTTCGTCAGGGTGGTCTGCTTTAAGGTTCGCCGCCGCGCGGCTTTATCCCCTCCTAGCGGTTGGGTTGATTTCACAACCTGAGATCCTGAGGCTCCAGCCGCCCCCGCCTTTATATCGACCATGGGAATTGGGGTTTTGACCCCTTCCCGACTCAGCCCCTCTTTACTTCATCAGTAGTCTTCCTCCTGGTCAGCTGGCTGCGTTGAGCTAGCAAGTTCATGGTACCTACGGAAAGCAATATTTATTAGCGACCAGAAGATATGAAAGAAAACAAGTTACAAGAAATAGCAAAAAAGAATACAAGTAAAAATCCTACTCGGTGCTCGTATAGAGGGGTCGCCGCCACAGATTACGCATTGAGAAGGCATGCGCTTGCCATGATTACACTCCCCATACCAATTTGGGTCCGTCGGCAAGGGGTTAACTACAACTAAGGGATCGCCGTCACCGGCTCCAGAGAGTCCGGCTTGTCTAAGATAGGGCTGGCCAACATCTAGCAGCAACCTCCAGTTAAATGCTCCGGTTTGTTCTTCACCTTTGCGGGTATAACCCAAATCATCTTTCAACTCGGATATAAACTCATCATCGTCGAATTGGGTTTTTATGCTGGTCAGATGGTCGGTCTTAACCGAATTCACCGGTAGCTTCTGAAACGGCCATCCTACCCGGGACTCTACTTTCATGCAACTCTTGTCCCAATCTGCCACTTTGTCAGGAAGGTCGAATAATAACCGGGGCCGGCCAGTGCTTGATCTACTATGTGGCTGAATTTGACCGGCCCCGCCTTTCCGGGAAAAAGCATAAAAGTACAACAGCGCCGCCATCGACGGTTCGCGTCCGCTCAACCTGCTGATTATGATAAAGGACATAACCACGCGGACCACTCCCAGACTGAGGTCACAGGGCATCACCTTCAGCTCCTCCATAAACCTAACAAAAAATGGGTCAAAGGAAGGTCTGAGTCCGGCCGCAAAATGATCATAATGCAACCACAGATAATCTTGTTGCTCCCGACCACAAACCCACGACACATTGGTGTTTCCAGAGCTAAGTCTTTTTCTTAAATTCTCCTTTTTCTTTGTCATTGGGGACAATGTCAAGTTTAAGTGGGGGGTAGGAGACTTAGCTATGATGTATTATAATTGAACAATAAAATGAAACGGTGAAAAATGAAAAAAAATTGAACAAATGCCAAATTAATTATCTCGTACCCTTAGAATTGTGAGTTCTTAAACATGGAGTTAGTAGGGAAGGAACCAAGTTCCATGAGTACGTGATCATTTTATACTTATGTGAAAGTAAACTTAAGGATATTCATGCCGACTGTTGCAAGTAGTTATTTATTATTTGATTACTCTAATATGGATCGATGTTTACCGCACGAATTATAAAAACTGAAGAAATTATGTGTACATTGCGTAGATGATTGGTTATGCAGACTTAGTATCAAAATTTATCTGCTGATGTATTCTTATCTTCTAGCCATCAAAGCGGAGTAATAAGCTTGAGAATTATCTGTGTTTTGACAATGCGTTAAACACTGGGCTTGTATTAACGTTACCAAAGTAGCCTCGCGCTTGTGGTAATATTCAATTTTGTCCACTAATCCGTGAGAGAGGGATTCTTGCAATGCATACTTTACCTTTAAAGCAAGTTTCTTTCTTGAGAAGTGGTAAAGCTTGAAATTATAAAAATGCAAAATGCGAAGAAATTCAAATTTTTAAGAGGCCTTGAGTATTTTCTCGGTCTCCGAGTCCAAAAACCTTATGGATGACGCTCTTGCTTATTGCACCATGTCTTTAACCATTGCGAGGCTTAAGAAGTGGGAATGCTGATGTTGGTAGGTTAAGACTGTGAAGTTAGCATAAACTTTAATCTTGCCACGAATATATAAAACTTAATGCACATGCACACATCACTTCGTTTCATAGTGAGTAGTGAATAATGGATACCTTATGAGCATGAGTGGTATGAGTTGACTCGAGTTTCTTGTGTAAATATGATTTGACCATGGAAAATGTTGTCTTGGGGAATGACTTATTGATGCTTTGTTTGGCACGATCAAAGTCTAAGTGGGGGGTAGTTGATGACGGTCAAATTATACCCATAAATGTCATCAACATTGTCCTTAAATCGAGATTAATATATATTTTATATTAAATCATGTGTTTATAATGAGTATTTGATATTGTGTGATTTAAAAGATATAATTTGGTATTTATCCGTTTTTATTATTTAAATATGATTTACTTTGGGATAAATATTTATTTTGTAGATTGAGATAATTTTGGAGGATAATTGCAAATGGACGAATTAAATTACAAGATAAATCAAAGCAAATTCGGAGTGCATTGAAGATAAAAATCGGATCAGCGCGAAAAGAGAAGTAAGGCATGACAAGAGCCAGCGAGCCAATCCGAAGATCCGGGACTCGCTGGCAGCGACCCCTCAACTCGCTGGGGGTGAGTTCGACTTTATCCGAAGATCGGCCGGGAGTTATCTCTAATTGTTTTGATATTTTGAAATATATCTTTAAATCAGCTGAAACCCCTATAAATAGAGCTGCACGAATTTCATTTGAAACACACTCCACAACACTCTAGAATACTTTAGCAAAACACAATTCACGACACTGGTTTTATTTTCAATATATGTTTTCTTTATTTTATGTCCTTTCATTACGGAGTCATTAGAATCGCCGGTTAGAGATCGTATCGAGGAGTGGGAATCACGCTCGTCTTCGAGGGTAATGTCTACTCAATTATGCAATCTTTATTCGTAGATCTAATTTATTTCGTTATGGAGTAGTTGTTTTCTGTATTGATTTCGTGATGTAGTTAATTAACGAACCCATGTTTATGTAGATCTGAGACGTAAAGACGGTTCACGAGTAAATCTGGTTCAGATCTGAGCTTGCTGGTAGCAAGATCTATGATGTTCTTGATTTGCTTGTGAACGGCTTCGACTACGTCAGGTTCTCTGCTTCGTAATTCAAACGAGTAATTAAACTTGATCAACTTAATTATTTGTCATCGTAATTTAACATGAGACTCAAAAAGTGATTGTTACTTAGGACAGAGATTGAATCGGTGTCTAAGAAGTACGCCTAACCCTAGGAATGTTGCTTAGATGAGGTTACGGTTTATACCGGCATCCCTAGTTTTGTAATTGTGTCAGAAGTTATATGAGATGGAGACTAAAAATGAAAAGTCACGTAATGGAGACACGATGATCTAGATGGCCTACCCGGAGCTAGATCTATTTTAGGGGATGACTCCCATAGTCAGAATAATTAATCTTAAATGTCTTGTTTTGTCTCGTCGTCAATCTACATAGCATGGGGGAGTAATTACTACTAGCGTTATCAATACCGTTTGTTAATCATAAGTGGCTTAGTGTCATTGTGTCTTGTGTTGGTTTTGTGTTTCTATTGTGTCAATTTTAATTCTACGTTAAGTGTTGGTTGTAGACCGCCTTTAATTTGCTTTTTAGTTTAATAAGTTATATTTCGTTTAAGCCGAGTCTCTGTGGGATCGACCTCGACTCTATCTAACTATACTACGATTGAACCTAGTTCTTTTGCTAGTGTGTTATTTAGGTATCGAGTATTTTTATTACTTGACCCGCAATCAGATAACTAGATTGGATCCCAGCCACTAAGGAATTAATTAAATTCTTGAAAGCCAATTGAGAATAGTTGGCTAGTGGGAGCAAAACCTAATTAAAATTTTAATGTGCAATTTTATGCTTTTGTATGCATGAACTTTTACTTATACTATCTTTACTTTATTGCTGTAGAAATGTCGAACAAATTGAACCTTCGTTTTATCATAGAAAACAAACTTGACGAATCGAACTTTCTCGACTGGGAAAGGAACCTCAAAATCATTTTGAGACACGAAGGCATTGTCTATGTCTTGGATACACCCTTAACTAAGGATCCCGAAGATGCTACAAATGAGGAATCGGTTAAGAAGCATGCTAAGCACTGTTCTGACAGTAATGAGGCTACTTGCATCATGCTTGCTTATATGACACCGGAACTTCAGAATCAACATGAGTCCATGGATGCTCATACCATTGTGGCCCACCTGAAGGAGCTCTATGCTTCTCAGTCTCGCATTGAGAGGTATGAGCTCTCGAAGGCGCTGTTTGGTTGAAAGATGGCTCCGGCTTCTCCGGTTGGGTCGCATGTGCTTAAGATGATCGGTTATAGAGAGAGGCTTGAGAAGCTTGGCCATAAGATGGAGCATAAGTTGAGTATTGACTTGATTCTGCAATCTCTACCGGACTCTTACTCGTAGTCTGTGATGAACTATCACATGAACAAGATTTATTGCTCCCTCGTGGAGTTATTGAACATGCTCAAAACTGCTGAAGGCACTGTTGGCAAGGGTAAGCAAGTGTTGCTCGTGACATCTTCAAAGGGCAAGAAAAGGCCCAAAATAAGACCAATAGGGCAAAGGAGGCTCCTACGCCGTAGCCTAAGATAGCCAAAGACAAATCCAAGGATGCTTGCTTCCATTGTGGCCAAACTGGTCATTGGAGGAGAAACTGCAAGGCTTTCTTGAACACCAAGAAGACTAAGCATAATGAAGCTTCGACTTTAGGTATGTTTATGATTGAGATCAATGTTGCTTCTTCCAAGTCAAACCACTAGGTATTAGATACTGGATGTGGTTCTCATATTTGTACGGATATGCATGGACTAAGAAGGGCTAGAGATCTGAGGAAAGGAGAAGTGGACCTGCGCGTTGGGAATGGAGCAAACATTGTTGCCCGAGCCGTAGGAGTTTATTTTCTTTCATTGCCTAGTGGGCTAGTACTTGAATTAAATAACTGTTATTTTGTTCCTGCTCTTACGAAGAGCATTATTTCAATTTATGCATTGGATGTTGAAAGATTTTCTTTTATGTTTAAGAATAAATGTTGTTTCTTTTTCACGTGATGGAATGTTTTATGGTACTGGAAAACTTGACAATGGTCTCTACATATTAGATATGAATGTTGATATACTTAATATAAACAATAAGAAAGCAAGAACAAGTGACTTGAACGAATCCTACTTGTGGCATTGTAGACTTGGCTATATAAATAAGAATCGCATTTCCAAACTCTATAAAGATGGAATGTTGGATCATTTCGATTACGAATCATTTGATACATGCGAAGCTTGTTTACTTGGCAAGATGACAAAGTCACCATTTAGTAGCAAAGAGATAAGATCCAATGAATTGCTTGAGCTCCTACATAATGATGTATGTGGCCCTATGTCAATTCAAGCCAAAGGAGGATACTCTTATTTCATCACATTCACCGATGGCCATTCTCGATATGGTTATGTATACTTAATGAAGTATAAGTCTGAAGCCTTTGAAAAGTTCAAGGAATTCAGAAGTGAAGTGGAGAAACAACTAGGTAAAGAAATCAAAAAACACTTCGATCCGATCGAGGTAGAGAATACATAGATGGAGAGTTTAAATATTACTTGAAGGAGAATGGGATTCTACCTGAATGGACTCCACCTGGAACGCCTCAAATGAACGGCGTATCTGAGAGGAGAAATCGCACTTTGCTAGACATGGTGCGATCCATGATGAGCTACGCAGTTCTTCCAAAATCGACTTAACCAAGTTCCATCAAAGACGGTTGACTCTACCTCATACGAGGTATGGCATAAAAGGAAGCCGGTCTAGCATATCTTAAACCTTGGGGTTGTCCGACTTATGTGAAGCGGATGATGCCCGATAAATTAGAAGCCAGATCTGACAAATGTCTATTCGTGGGTTCTCCAAGAGAAACTAGAGGATACCAAATTTACCATCCAGGAGAGCAAAAGGTGTTTGTCTCCAGGACTGGACACTTTCTGCAAAAGGAGTTTATTCTAGATAGGGTCAGTGGGAGTAAGATTGATCTTGAAGAAATTCAAGAACCGCTTACGGACAACAGTCAGTTGATGGAAGTAGAGCAGACACCACATACAGATGAGGTGCAAACAGATGCTCTAGAAACACAGACACCTCGAAGATCCACTAGGGAACGTCGTGAATCCAAAAAGTACATTGGCATATACCTCATGGAAGATGAGGTCCCTAAGACTTATGAGGAGGTGTTGATGAGGCATGACAAGGAGAAATGTCTAGAAGCCATGAATTCTGAAATTGAATCCATGAAAGACAACCAAGTTTGGAACTTAGTTGATCCACCTAAGGAATAGTTCCTATAGGGTGTAAATGAGTCTTTAAGAGAAAGACAGACATGGATGGTAATGTGACTACCTACAAGGCAAGGTTAGTGGCAAAAGGTTATAAGCAAAGACAAGGAGTTGACTATGATGAAACATTTTCGCTAGTAGCCATGTTGAAGTCCATTAGAATTCTACTTGCTATTGCAGCATACCATGATTATGAAATCTGGCAGATGGATGTGAAAACAGCTTTCCTTAATGGGAATCTTCCTGAGGAAGTGTATATGACACAACCTGAGGGTTTCACAAATGATGACGCTAGGATGGTGTGCAAGTTGCAAATATCTATTTATGGATTAAAGCAAGCTTCTCAGAGTTAGAATCTTAGCGTTGATGAGACAATAAAACAGTTTGATTTTATCAAGAATGAAGATGAGCCGTGTGTTTACAAGAAGGTTAGTGGGTGTGCCGTCGTTTTCTTAGTGCTTTATGTAGATGACATATTGCTCATGGGGAATGATATTCCTTTGTTGCAGTCAGTTAAAGTTTGGTTATCTGGGAACTTCTCCATGAAGGACTTGGGTGAAGCGGCCTATATTCTAGGAATCAAGATCTATAGAGATAGATCTAAGAGGTTGCTTGGTCTGTCACAGTCCACCTACATAGACTCTGCTGAGGAGATTCAGCATGGAGCAGTCCAAGAGAGGATGCTGCCCATGTCACATAGGGTCTATCTGTCAAAGGAAATGTGTCCTAAGACGGAGGAGGAAATGGCGCATATGAGTAGGATCCCTTACGCTTCAGCTATCGGGTCCATCATGTACGCCATGTTGTGCACAAGACCGGATGTCTCATACCCTCTAAGTATGACTAGTAGGTACCAGTCAAATCCAGGTGATGGTCACTAGATAGCAGTCAAGAATATTCTCAAGTACATGAGACGTACTAGGGATATGTTTCTGGTTTTCGGGAACAATGATTTGGTATTACGAAGTTACATAGATGGCAGTTGTCAAATTGACAATGATGACTTAAAGTCACAGTCTGGATTTGTTTTCACGCTTAACGGTGGAGCAGTGAGCTGGAAGAGTTCCAAGCATGAGACTACTACAGATTCTACAACGTAATCCGAGTATATCGCAGCCTCGGAGGCGGCAAAGAAAGCGGTTTAGATGAAGTACTGAACTTGGTGTGGTTCCCTCCATTGAAGGTCCAGTCTCACTGTACTGTGATAACAATGGGGCAATTGCTCAGTCAAAGGAACCAAGGTCTCATCAGAAGTCCAAACATGTGCTACGGCGCTATCACTTGATTAGAGAGATAGTTGATAGAGGAGATGTAAAGATAGAGAAAGTCCACACGGATGATAACATAGTTGATCCGTTAACTAAGGCATTGTCACAGGCAAAGCATGAGAAACATGTTCACATGCATGGGCTTAGGCATATGGGTGATTGGCTTTAGGCCAAGTGGGAGATTATTGAAATGGTGTCCTAAACCCAATCGGGTTGGACCGGATCCGACCGGGTCGGGTCATTTACATTCAATTTTAGTTCATGTAATAACTTTATTATGATTAATAAAAGCACTTTTGTTATTATATATCTTGTTTATCTTCATGTTATTGAATGTATATATATAGTAACATCCCTGGTGTCAAACTGGGATAGAGAAACCTGATACTGATTATGGTTGATGAGATCTCTATGTTGGAAGTAGCGCCCGAAAGACAATTTATGTAATTGTTTTTATAATTAATAAATGATAGATTTATTCTCATCTTATTACTTGTTTCGTGCTTATAAGTAATACACTACTGAAAACCCTAAGTCGTATCATATGTAGCCATATAACTTAGTGTGTGTCCCACGCCAGGATTAAGTTTATGGTGATACACTTAAATTGTTAGTCCGTTGTGAACTTAATCAAAGTATGGGGTCTATTGATTAAACCACCATTATGCGCCCAGAACACTTTAAGGTGTGACCGTCCTATCTGGACCATCGATATTTGTTATCTAAGTGGGGCATTTATATATAATGTAGTCATATTAGACTGGACCGATTTAATCTGCTTTTCTCATATAATTCCGTAATTGAGAAATCTTATTAAATCACAAGATGATCATATATGGATTAACCTTAATCCTGAAGTGATTGCAGATGCCTGCTTGTTTCAAGATAGGGTTTGATGTGTTCGTTAAGGATCGCTAAGAGGTGCGGTCCGAATCACTTTCACGTTGGCACTATTCTTGAATGAGTGAGGAGTGTGTGTCTCACATATATGGAATCCATTCCTTCATGCGGGAAGTAGAAAGACAATCCCCTTATTTGTTGATCCTAGAAACTGATCGATCGGCCGAGTTCGTATTGGTTATGAACTAATTGATCACTAGTGGGTTAATAGTAAATAAGGATAAGATGTTGTGAAGAAGGTTTACGGAAATAATCCGCTTCACTACGGATAGTCTATGGAGGGTCGGTCGTATGTAATTATTATATCAATGGATACTTATTGACTCGACGCTTTGAGAATAAGTTATATCTATAATCGATAGAGTTTAGTTTCGGATTTTTGGTGGCGTAATTCCGGAATTAATAAGTTGAGTAGAAATATTATGTTCGATGAATATTTTATTTAATTTATTGTAGCTACTGGTTATAGGTCCATGGTCCCTGGGTTGGGTCCTAACACGCGAGTGTTTTCACGTTTTATAGAACCTTGAGAATAAATTAAATAGTTGGTCAATTTAATGAATATGTGAATATTATTTATTCGGTAATAATATGTAATATAGAAAAGAAATTTTCTATTATCCCAATTGACACACAAAATGGCGCCACTATTATTTGGTTTTGGGAAAAGAAATTTCCTCCTAATTAATTATAATGTGAATAATGTAATTATTTATGTGTTAAATAATTATAAATAAGAAATTAGTTTTCTTATTGGATAAATAGGAAATTTGTTTTCCTATTGGATAAAGGTTTTACTTTTCTACAAGGAAAAGACAAATTTGTGTGTAAAAGATAAACTCTCAAATTCTTAGTTATTTTCCAATTAAAAGAGAGTTTATCCCAACACAAAATTGAACCATAGTAAATCCAACGCCATTTTTTTAAGAAAAAGGGACGCCACCTTTTTGAAAAAAAGTGAGAAATTTGTTTTCTTGTCTTAGCCATTGGGAAGAAGAAAAACTAGGGTTTTTCTTGGAGCATATTCAAGGAGGTTATTCTACGAGGATCGACGTCAACCAGTCGTCGCTTGGAGACACAATTCGGAAGATCACGGCTTCTCTCCGGTTGGGTAGATCTACTAATCTTCTTATAGATTATTAATTATTTTGTGAATCATATCGTGCTAAAATCAAAAAACAAATTTTAATTCGTAGCTTCCGCTGTGCATGATCGAGCGTCTCGATCGGTGCTGTGAATCAGATCTGACGATCCAATTATGGATCGGATCCGGATTCGGGTTTCTGTATATCCAGCACTCTATTCACTGTAACAAGTTTGATACATAAATGTCTCTAGTCGTATGTACTGTCAAACGGGACATTGATGGTATGATTAGACTAGCACATATTGGATGTCTTCTATCTTATTGAAGATAGGGATAGATCTCGTCTATCTAAGTGTAGGGACACTTGGACTATACGTAGACGTGTATTAGAGAATGCGTACGTTAGACTGACCCACTTACATTAAGTGTCGCAATATGTGGCAGTTGTGTAATTATCCTGAGACCGGAGTCTTCATGTCATCACGGTGTGAATTGTCATGTTTTGACACTATTGAGGTTTCCCCTAGCCATTGGCCGATCAGGCGGTAGTGCTTGAGTGTAATATTGAAGCATGCGTAGGATACATGTTTGTCGTCCGGGAATCGCGTATCCTATGATTAGTAGTGAATATCCGAAATGGCCTTCTTATAAGAAATATCTAGCTCTCGTGAATCTTTGCAAAGTGGGTGTAAATTAGTTATTCTGAGAGAGCATGATATCCATGTTATAAGATACGATCGTTGATGTATCGATACTCGAGATACGATCGTATGGATATTATTACAGCGATAGAATTCTATTTACACGGTAACTGTTTCACATGAAAGGTAGTAGTCATTGATTTTGACTCTTTCGATGATTGGGGGTCACGGTGTGTTGCTAGACGCTATCCCGTTATCGTTAGGTATGAAGGGCATTTTCGTAATTTGCACTTTATGTCTACGACCAACATATTCGAAACCTATTGGGTAACACACATAAGAACATCTAGCCGGATTAAATGCGGTTATAGTGATAACCAAATAAGGAAAGTTTATCTCGACTATAAAGTGTTATAGTGATTAAATTAAAGGGGAAGTGGCCAAAAGGACAAATAAGCTATAAAAATTAACAAATAGGACAACTTTAATTCATTATTGTTTAGAAGGACAAATGCAATGAAAATGTACCAAATTGTCCTTGAATTAGTGGCTGGAAAAAAAAACAAAAAAAACTCATGCACATCTTAAAAAAAATATTATCTTTTTTTTGGAAAGGAATATTAAGTTTCCTACTTGATTTTTTGTATATCCATATCTTTTGATATACATCTCCGATCATCATTATATTTTCACCATAATTTAAGATTTTTTATCTTCTTTATTTTGATATCAATTTAATATTTTTGTGATGTAATTTCTGAAATTCGATTTTATTTAATAGTTCACAACATATACAGTGACATACATTGGATGTATTGACATTGATGCTGGTAGGATCTACACTTGCAGTGACGATGGATTCTGTTAATCGCAACGGATGCAGTGACATACAATGGATGTAATGACATTGAAGTTGCTAGGATATAAACTTGCAGTGGCGATGGATGTAGTGATATTGAAGTTGCTTGGATCTTAGCATGCAGTGACGGGCACAATTGGAGATGCAGTGAAAGTTGAATATGCAATGACACTGTATTGCACAACAATGCAGTGACAAATGAAGATACAATGTTAATTATAGGTTTTCAGGTTATCTTCAGTGACACTTTACGAAAACCAAATTAGGTATAGTACTATTGCTACATCTTTAGTGACAATTTATATAAATCAAATCAGCTGTCAATGCACTTTCAGTGACATCGATGCAATGATAATTGTTTGACAATTATCGATGAATTATCAATTGTATATGCAGTGACATCACACAAAATTAAAAAGGAAAAAAATGCATTAAGATGTGTGAACTCTCTTTAATGAGTCTATTTTGTTATGGGAAAAAAATGTTACAGGCGCTTTTTCATCACAAAAAAGATAAAAAGAATAAAACAATAAAACAAAAAAGTAGAGTTCTATAAATTAAAAAAAAAGGTAAAAAAAAAACATATCTGGCGAGAATGGTGGTGGGGAGGGCTTTATAATTCAAAATTGTAAATATTCATGGCGGTTACACATAAAAAAAAGAGTGCCTGAAATCACGCTGAAAATTTTATAGATATTTATGACGGTTACAACCCAAAAAAAAAACTTAACAGGGTTAAATTAGTACATTAAAAATTAAATTGTCTTTATTATCAAATAAGTTATTCATGTGTCCTGAATGTCCTATTAAGTTGATAAATGGTTCTTATCAACATTAATCCATTAAATTAATATGACGGTGTTTATTTACTATGAATAAATTAAATACAAGATATTAATTATATCGATTAATTAAAGAATATTACGGATGCCATTTTAATGGTATTTGGGTATACATTTGAGTGTATATGATACACTTGGATAGTGCAATTTAATTAATAAGATTACCATATATTAATATTGGATATTAATTGATTTTGGAAAAATAGAATTATGGTAATAAGATAAAGATATTCAATATTAGGTATTGGCAATATCTTAGATTTATTTAATATAAGATATTAAAATAAAAGAGATAAATCAATCAAAGTGATTTTCCTTATTTTATTAGGAAAATGTTTTTCTTTCTCATCAATCTACTGGGAAGCTTCTCTAATCATATTAGGAGCACAATGGGGCCATCTATAAAAGAAAGGGGTTGGCTAGCTCTATTATACATCACAATTCTAAGAGCTAATTATTCTTGAGAAAAATAGAGAGCTTCTTCTAGAGAGTTTTAAAGATAGAAAAAGACCGGTCTAGCAACCGGATTTTTCTAGTAGCAATTCAAGGAGGATTCCGGCGAGGAGTTCGTGTGGATATCGATAAACACCAGACACGTTGACGGCTCGCGCGCACTACTACTCTCCGTTGACGGTCAAAGCGTCGATCTATTAGATCAACCAAGGTAATCACCGTCAAACTACTTAACGTGTTTATTATATTAAACGAAGTCGATCTTAGGATCGGAAATCAATTTTTTAAATTCCGCTGCGTAGACTAGTTGATTTCCTAACACATAGATGTGACCCGTACTAAGATCAAGACATTTAAAGCCGTGGTGATGAGTGTAAGCGAAAAAGATACATGTCTTGCTACGAAAATCAGTTTTGTGATTATTATAGGGCCTTAGGTGAGGCCAGCAAGCACACCCGAAAACACGAAGGAAGGAGTAGTCGGGGGAACGACGATAGACCATTTCATAGGGAGATTTGTTGTTAAGAACATGAGAGGGAAGACAATTAATGAGATAAGTAGCAATAGAAAAGGCATCTTCCCAATAGGGAAGGGGGAGATTCGAGTGAGCAAGAAGAGAAAGGCCGATTTCAACGATTTGGCGGTGGCGTCTCTCAATGGCACCATTTTGTTCAGAGGTGTGGGGACACGAACGACGATGTTCAATGCCTAAGTTTGTAAAATAAGTGGTTAAGCGACGATATTCACCACCCCAATCAGCTTGAACCGCTTTAATTTTGGTATTAAATTGTCGTTCAGCATGAGCTTGAAATTGATGAAAAACAGACTCAACATCAGATGGGGAGGTAGATAATTAATATTGTATATACTCAATATGCCCGTTCAAGTGTGGGCCTATAAGAATGAGAGAGGCCTAACACTTGTAAGTAGAGTGTGTTTTATTTTTGTTGAGAAAATTGTGCCTGGAGCAGGGTTTGAACTCATGACCTCTCGCTCCGATACCATATGAAATTCAATATCGTGTAATGTTTTTCATTGAATAATAATGAGTACAACCATTTGTGTACGTATATATAGTTTACATCAGGGGAGGATCCACCCCAATGATAGGGGCACTCGTCCCCCCATCGGATCCGGAAAATACACTATTATGTATGTTGTTTATTTTTTTTGCCTCCCCTGAAAATTTACACTCGCCTATAGTATCGCCCTCCCCTCACCCGGGATCCTGCGTCCGCCATTGTTTACATCATAGGGATATTATGGGGAAAATAATAACGATGACACCCTCACTACTAGCCGCAGCGACTTCTTCTCCAAGGTTGGGCTCGGCTTTGTTGTTATCAGTCGTGGACTCGTCAATACACCATAAAGTGGCTATTTAGATACATAGCTCAACCCTTTAATTGCATACATAGTTCTTCCTTAACGCATGTGAATGTCAAGAGGTAGAAAGTGGGGTGAATTTATTTTGTAACTCCCAACTTAATCCACCACATAAATTCACACATTAACTTAAATGTATTAGTATTATGGTACTTAATTAATAAAAAGTGTGTAAATAAATATAAATCAAGAAATTTAGAGTTAAAACATAACTCCAGATCCGGTTTCAGTTCGAATACTGGTCAAGGCTAAAATTGACATGAGGTATTACAGCATTACGTACCGTTAATTGTATATATTTAGTGAAAGTATATATGTCTGAGTGTTAGTTATGTAGTGTAGCCGAAATTTAGTTTGCGGGGGCGGGGGGAATGCACTATTGATTTTTGTAGGACCTATATTGATTGATCTAGATCTCACAATAATCAATAATGTAAATCAATATTATGTCAATTGGTTGTGGTTGTATCATTACTCGTCTTTATTTACACTACATACATGATACCTATCATGTTGTAAGACAATGAATCGACTTTTGAAAAGTCCGATCCTGAGTCAATAATCGACTAAATATTCAAATTTTAAAATGTCGATTAGATGTGATAATACTATATGTGCCCGTATGATGTTTATTTACTATTTACCTTTACCGAAACAAAAATTTTATTAAAAAGAACCTAGCTAACATTGGAAAATACTACATCCGTCCTAAAATAGAAGTCCATTAAATTTTTTTATTTTGTCACATAATCTAAATCTATTTAAAAAACCAATAAAACATTTATTCTATTTTTTTCCTTTACCTCTTATTTATTACATATACTCACTCATTTTAAGTAATTTATATGCAAGAGTTTAACTTGATTCGGTTTCTTTTGAGTTTGAGTTGAGCTAAGTTACTCGAATAATTAATCAAGCTGAGCCCAAACTTCAAAATCCAGCATTCAAGTAGCTCGCGAGTTAATCGGATTATATAAAATATGTATTTAATTACTTATATTTATTAAAGTATTACTTAATAATATTTTATACATATCCTTACTTAATCGTCAAGTCGAGAATTTGACGAGTCGAGCTCGATTTTGGCATACTTTATAAAATTTAATGAATTCTAAAAATAATCAAGTTTGTAAACTCAGACAAGTTATATAAAATATTCATGGAGTTGTCTTTTTATGGCTTGATCGAGACAATTCTGAGGCGGAGTATTTTTAATCGATTGGGCTCGATTACCCTCCGGGAAAAAGGGGGAAAAAAAAACACGTGATATAGTACCCACCCGCTTCACACACTTAGCTGAAACTAAACCGAAGAGAATCATTATTTCTTGGAATCTACTGAGAATGGGGACAACGTCTCCGGCAGCCGTCTGCAACGTTTTCGTATACGGCAGCCTCCTCGCCGACGATGTTGTCCGTGTGCTATTGAATCGTATTCCTCCCTCTTCTCCAGCTACACTCAACTCCTTGTAAGTCGCCTAGTGTAAACGATTCTGATCAGTAATATGTAACATGTAATATGATTAAGTCATGGAAATTTTGGCTGTTACATGATTTTTGAGCTTTTGGTTTTGTTTTGTTTGTAGTCATAGGTTTAGCATCAAAGGACGCGTTTACCCTGCTATTTTGCCAGTGGAAAACAAACAAGTCACAGGAAAGGTTTGATAACTTTCTTATCAATTTTAGCTTCATTGTATAATTGGTTGTTTAGTCTGATACTGTTGGAAGATTTTCGTGAATTTAAGTTTGCCAAGACCAGGAAATGAGCTAAAATTGAAAGTAGTAGTAGAGTTTTATTGATTGAATCAGCGAGTCCCAATCCATTTACAACCTTTATATTATATAGCTGATTGGAAGCTTCAAGAACTTGCTAAACTGCCTAACGAACAAATCGATTATAACTACCTATAACTAGCTTTTATATGCAACTGTTCGACAAAATCCTCAATGAACATACATAGACTGATTTACAGAAATATAAGGACTGCAACATCTAATCTTGGTCTTGTTTTATTGCTGTGATTGCCTTCCTTGATTCCTATTATGTCTCCTGCATTCCAGAGTTGCTGCATTCCATTTTGTGAATGCTTTGTTGCAGAATGGCCTTGCTTCTCTGTTTTGTTGCTACGTAAATAGGCTGATTATTTCTGCTGTTTGGATGATCTGATCAGGCCGATTATCTGTAAAACTATTTGTGATGGTCAATACGTATACGATGTCACTAGTTTTTGTGGTGAAATTATTCATTTTGATGTCCGTCTTTATTTTCCAGCTTTAAGTGCTAAGTTAGTGTTGATCCAAGCCAAAAAAAAAAAAAGCAGAAGAGGAAAGTGTGTGTGTGTGTGTGGGGGGGGGTGCAAGTGGAGTTTGTTTCACCATTTTCTGATTGCACCAACCTTATCATCTCTTTGTGAGTGGATTGTTTGTCAGGGATAATGACACTTTTGATCCCTTTTGTTTCTTGATTTTTGCACTAATATTCTCAACGTTTCTTCTTCGCACTTTTAGAAAGATCATTAAATCTATTGAGCCAAATTTTTTTTAGGTTGGCATCTGACATTGCAGTGACTAGACATATAGTTTGAAAGCTTATATGATGGCAGTTTTAGTTTCATTTCATAAAGATTGGATGTTCAACCTTATGTTATTTAGCAATGTAATTCTTCTCTGGCATAAGAGTGACACATACAACCTGATACTCTAATATGGATGCTAGACTGATAATTTGCTTCATTTTCAGTCCTTCACAATCTCACTTAACTGACCCTTGTTTAAGAAAACCAATGCAGGTTCTGTTTGGCATTACTACACCTGAGTTATATATTCTAGATGTATTCAAGATGTCGAGTATGAAAGGAAGACTGTTGATGTTTATCTGAAGGTATTTCCACCCCACCCCACCTCACCCCGCCCCGCCCGCCCCCGAAAAATAGTTGAACTCTTCTTTGCAGTTGTAAACACATTGTTCTACACTAAACTTGGACTACATATGAAATCAATTTTGTGGGACATGTGAGTTGTGCTATATAAAGTGATGCAAAAACCATGTGCTGCAAGAATAAAATTGGAGGACTTAATTGTCAATAAAGGAAGCTTTCATGCTTTGTTCAAAATTCTAAAAATGAATTGACTATATACAGCAGGATAGCTCTGAGAAGGTGCAGGCTGAAACTTACATCTGGAGCAACAAAAATGATCCAAACCTCTACGGTGAATGGGATTTTGAGGTAGGTGTATGTCTATACACAAGTCGAACAAACGTTATCTTAGATTCGTTTAATAATGAACGAACACGAGTTGGTTCACGAACGGTCATTTAGGTTCGCGAACAAATATAAATAGAAATATCTATTTATACTTATATGCATATTTATAATTGATTTTTTTGGTGAAATTGTCCATTTTGACAAATGTAGATGATTGGAATAAAGCTCGTTCGAACTCGGTTTGTTTTTCCTAAACACCTGTGCGGGTGTCGTCCAAAGTTATATTGAGGGAATATATCTTGTTCGAGCTAGGTTTTTTTCTAAGCAAGCCGAGCTTGGTTCGATTTTCTTAAATGAGCAATATGCTTGATTTAACAAGCCGAAGTCCACCATGAATTTTAGATTGTTAAGGAACGAGCGAGCTTAAGCCAGCTCACGAACTAAATGAGTTCAGCTACGAACATAAGAGATCCAGCACGATTCAGTTCGTGTACAACTGTACTCCCATCTTAGCTTTCAATTGATTCTCATTTCAACCTTCTGAATTTCACCAGGAATGGCAGCAGTTGCATAAAGAGGAATTCATGAAGATGTGTATTGGCTTTATGGAAGAATTGGAGCTACCTGAATCGAAGCCTAGAATGGTGACATATGAGGAATTCTTTCTGCAGCCAGATGAAAATTCAACTGCTCATGCCTAATATGTAGTAGTTCTTAATTGTATATAGACCTGTTCGATTCGATTCGATTGGCCCTTTCAAAATGGGATTCTCTACCAGATGACACTGGGAAATTCCTACCTAGTGACCCCTCGATGCACTGGACTGTTAGATGTGTGTCAAACGTGTAAAAAGACGAAAGAAAAAGAATACCGTCTTTTTGCATACTTGATACTTATTCAACGGTACAGTGCATTTGGAGGTGACGACTACACAAGAAATTCGTAAATGACATCGGTCATATATTGAACTTCGAGTCGTTGTCTGTTGGTTTGGTTGTAACATGGCCAGTACACAATCATTCAACTTGGTGGGGTGGACCCCCTTGTTTCGATACAACTCTATTGAAACGATTATTTAACAAAATCATTGTTTACATCCGTTGATAAAGTTGTGTATCCGAAGTTGTGCAACTATCATTTTGGCAAAAACAATCGACTTCTAAGGTCGATTAAAATTTGAAAACGACTTTTATAAAGTTCGATTATCAATATGATGTTAAATGGTAGGTTTGGTGTGGTGTGATTGGATTCCGATATAAACCATTCACCCCAAAAGCCAATGTTAATGTTTGTGGTATGGATTTCATGTGTTTAAAAAGCTGTCTGATAATAACATCTCTCTCTCTGCAGTTGCGTGTTACTCAATTGCATCCATGTACTAAATTGTGACACCCACAATTGCTTTGGACCTTTCAATTTTGATAATTGATGTTAAATAGTATTCGTTAGTTTTTAGTGATTGTCCAGAAGCTTAAGCTGATGAGGATGTATATATAATTAACATTTTTTGACGGTTCAAGCTTTTGAGAAAAGATGATAGTTTAATATGATATCAGAGCGGGAGATCATGAGATCAATCCTTTGTGTGCCATGTTGGCCCGGGCTCGTTATAAGAGCGTGCTAAAATGTTAAGATATTAATTATCTATCTCTCCATTAACTTAAGCTTTTTTAAAAGAAATGGTAATTCAAAAGACCCATTGTAAGCTATTTAGTCCGTGGATTTTTTGCGGTTTTTCTTTGGATTTCTCCAAGTTATTGTAAATAGTATCACAAGTAAACAGACTTTGGTGGTAAGTGAGCTTGAGAATCTTGGGAGAGTCAGCCACCGAAGAAATTTGACTCAAGTGGTGATTTGAAAACGCCTAGAGAGATCACTGATTCGATTCTTCTCTGAGGTGTCATGTTGAAAGAATTCTTGATCAGGTCTTATCTCTGAGTTAGACTCTGTAGGCACGATCCGGACCGAACTCTGGATTAATCCCGGTAACTCTCCTCATTTAGGATATACATTATCTCAAGCCACGTAACTCTCCTCACTTTATCGCAATCAAAGAAACATAGGAGACAAAGGAAAAAGCCCATTTAGAAGGAAGAGATATTTATTCCCGCCACAACAAATTTATCTCTTGTCTCACATCTATCGATGCACCACAATCTTTTCACAGAATCGATTCTGTGAAAGTCGAATGTTGATAAGGTCGATTCTACTGTGATACACATATCGTATGTTACACGATAGATCAATTGTGGTAGAAATAAAGACCCCCGGAAGAATAGAAAAACAAAAAAGAAACGAGTATTGACGACTTTTATGGACACCCTCGTATTTTTGGTTTATTTATTTTCTTCAGAAACTCACCACATTTTAAAAACTATCCGATAAAAACATCATTGTCATTAACTTTTCCACCATGTACACCCTGATAATCACATACTTTCTATGTTAATGACAATGATGTTTTTATCGGATAGTTTTTAAAATGTGGTGAGTTTCTGAAGAAAATAAATAAACATACTTTCTATGTTTAACGATAACTGGTCGGTTGTCAAAAATAAGTTGATTAAGAAAGTAATTAATTGTTTTGATTGTGATTAGAAAATTACTTGAATACCCTTATTAAAAATGGAGTAATAAAGCTTGTCAATTTAAAACGGAAAAAATAAAAATGTGTAAAAGGGAAAAAAATGCATTAAATTTTGTATTGGAAAATGTTCATGCTCGGTTACTTTGAAACAAAATCTTTTGACAACTGTCTCAGTTATTTTGAAACGGAGGAAAGTAAGAGAGTTAATATATAACTATAGTCCATGTGACGTTACAAATGTAAATTTATGATGTTAATAATCCTGATGATGTTCAAGGTATTTACGTTATACTAATAAAATGGTGTTATCTTGATACTATTAAAATAGATAAGATGTGAATCATCAACTACTTTGAATATAGACGTCGCTATCAATTTCTCATATGAATCAGTTTCAGAGTTGGTTGAGTGAGGGACTCCCTAAATTTAGCAACTATAAAAGCAAAAGATAGCTCAAATGGATACTGGATTGGATTCGTATATCCACACGCCACCTCCCCCATTATCAGTTACATCATCACTCTAACTTCACTTTCTTTATTTCTGTTCAATTTTCTTGCGGATATAGCAGAAGAATCAGCAATGGGAGTTGAAGAATCGCCAAAGAATTCTCTTGTTTTTGCCTATTATGTTACCGGCCATGGATTTGGCCATGCCACTCGCGTTGTTGAGGTAAAAGCTCTGTTCTGTTCTTTCATTTTTAGCTGTGATCATAAAATGATCTTGAATTCATGTTTTTTTTTTTTTTTTTTTTTTTCTTCTTCTGTTGTTTCTATTGATTTGGTGTGCGTGGTGGAGATGAATGGTTCTTTTGGTATGCAATTGACCATGTAAGATCATAGGAGATGAAAGTTACCGGTTTCATTTCTTCTTTCGGTAGGGAAGCGTAAAGCAGCTTGATTGAGTAGAATAGGAGCTAAATGTGAGTCTAACCCTTTTCTTGCTCTTTATCATCAATCAAAGTTAGTAACTTGAACTGAGAAGGAAGGCCATTTCTCATGGAAGTCTGTAATTATACCCTTTTCTTTCTTTTTTTATGAAAGAAGGGATCTTTACATTACTACAAAAACCATGTACACCACAATCGAGCACGATGATCTGAGCGAACACACAGAGCCATCAGTAATCTTTACCATTAATTATTATTTTTTCTTTAATTTTTCTTTTTCCTTTTATATTTGCTTTATGGGAAGGAAGAAAGTAAAATGGTGATGGTATATGCATATGACCACTAACTTCATGTGCCATTCTGGGTGAAAATAGGGATGATATTAAAGCTCTCATGACTTACAATACTAAAACTGATGTAGGTGGTCAGGCATTTAATAAATGCTGGACATGACGTTCATGTGGTGACAGCTGCGCCTGACTTTGTTTTCACTACTGAAGTACAATCCCCTAGACTCTTTCTCCGCAAGGTTTGCTTCTTGTCACAGTCCATTACATGCTTTCCATGTTTGGATTTTTAGAAACATTTCATGGCATTAAGTGATGTGCTTATAGATGAAATTTAACATTTATTTCAATAGGTTCTGTTAGATTGTGGGGCAGTTCAAGCTGATGCCCTCACGGTGGATCGCCTTGCTTCACTAGAGAAGGTATGCACAATGGATTAAAGAGAATTCTTGTTTATGGTTTTGTGATGATATTTTGAATCTTTTCTTGGCTTTGATGATTAGTACTCCGAGACTGCTGTAGTACCTCGCGCTTCAATTTTGGCTACAGAAGTGGAGTGGTTGAACTCTATCAAGCCAGATTTGGTGGTAAGATATTTTTCTCTCTTTCTTGTAAGCTCACAGTAAGAAAATAAAATGAACAATTAGTTATCTTTTTTATCTTATTAATATTACTGTTGAGGACTTGGATTTGTTAGGATTAAGTTTGTTATGATAAACTGACTTTGAGACGTTATTTACGTTTATCATAACTAGAGTTTGGTTAAATGTGATTATCATGTAAGCTGCTACATGGCGATATAAATGAATAAGGGAAATCCTAAGAAATTCCTCTCCTATGTTTTCCCTTTATATGTGCATTAACCGGTCTCATAAATGAAAGAGAGACTTCATATGATTCAGACTTTGAGCTGGTTGAAGATAGGTTTTGAGGTATGCTTCTTGAAACAGGTTTCCGATGTTGTACCTGTTGCTTGTCGGGCTGCTGCTGATGCTGGAATCCGCTCAGTTTGTGTGACCAATTTCAGGTTTTGTGACGTTTTACTCTCCAGCTGTCTCTTTTTCTTTTCAAAAGTATGCTACATTATTAGAGTTCTAGAGTGAGTGGCAATATAATATATATATATATATGCAGTTGGGACTTCATTTATGCTGAATATGTTATGGATGCTGGGCTTCATCATAGGTCCATTGTTTGGCAGGTGACCATTTTCGAACACTCATCTCTGTAAAATTTATAATGGTCGTTAACCAAGTTGTGGATTAGTAAGGGAAAAATCAAATGTATGTATTATACTCATAAATGAACCAAAAGTTGGATTCGGATGGCGGATTTTGTATTTTATTTGACCTACTTGGTGGGATCATCTGCACCATGGTACCTTTCTTTTTGGTTTTGCAAGCAGGATGGTAAACCTGGTGGAGTTTTTCTCCTCTATTTTTTTCCCTTTCTGAAAGGTCATTTTGTGTGTAGATGAACTTTTAACTATGAATTTCAAACAAAACTGAACAAAATATTAATAAGAGATCTCTTCAACCATTTTGCATATTCCGAATAGAATAACCTTAAAGAAATAGAGAAATAGGAAGAGTGTCAAAGTGGAAGCATAACTTCTCGATTAGAAGAAGTGTATGACGTCCCCTGGTGCTGGTGACCATTGTTTTTTCTGGGGCATTTGTTTAGGGGTTGCTTGGTGCTTGTCCACATTTTTTTTTTTTTTTTTGATCCATCTCATGCAATTTCTTCTTTTTTATGTAACTCCGTGTTGTCATTGACAATTTACACAGATTGCAGAAGATTATTCACACTGTGAATTTCTTATCCGCCTCCCTGGATACTGCCCGAGTATGTTGATGTTCTTGTTCTCAACCATTTTCTGTTTTTATTATCGACTCTGGATGATATTCAAATTCTTAATGAAGTTTCTTCTTGTTTAACCTAATTGGATTACCAAAGTGCCTGCTTTTCGTGACGTGATTGACGTTCCTTTGGTTGTTAGAAGGTTGCACAAGTCTCGTGAGGAGGTAAAGGGCCTCAATACTTTTCTGATTGGCTTTTATAAGGCATATTTGAATTAAATGTCTCCTTCTCGTTTTACCCAGGTGAGAAAAGATCTTGGTATTAGTGAAGAAGTAAAAGTTGTAATACTCAACTTTGGTGGCCAGGTGAGAAATTATAATTTGCCATGTAATGCACTGGCTTAGTAGTGGTTCTGTCTTCCCTTTTTTTTCGGAAACGAAAGGAATAACACACACACACGCCCCAAGCGGGGTTCGAACCCTGGACTCCCCACTGGGAGCCAGGTTAGACCCTAGTGGTAATCCACTAGGGTATGTACCCGAGTACATTCTGTCTTCCCTTTTGAAAATGTATAGATTCATACTACCGTACTTTACTCTGTGCAGCCGGCTGGTTGGAAGTTGAAGGAGGAGTACTTGCCTTCTGGTTGGCTCTGTCTGGTACACTATCTGTTGATAAACTAGTATTTTGATTTCCATGGCAATCTTTCCTTCTAAATTTACATGATTAGTGAGAAAGGAAAATACACGTTGTACCGTTTTGTCATTTCAGGTTTGTGGTGCTTCTGACACTCAAGAACTTCCTCCAAATTTTATAAAGCTTCCGAAAGATGCATATACTCCTGATCTCATTGCAGCTTCTGATTGCATGCTTGGTCAGTCAAACTTTTTTCTAGCTTATTTGTACATTACTTGAAGCATTATATTAAGTAGTAAATCTTTTCTACGGAGCTCTAAAATTATCCTAGAATATCAGGAAAAATCGGATATGGGACAGTCAGTGAGGCACTGGCCTTCAAGTTGCCATTTGTTTTTGTCCGCAGAGACTACTTCAATGAAGAGCCATTCTTGAGAAACATGCTTGAGGTATCAGTCATGACTTGTGTATTGTTATATTTCATTGACCTGGATTCTTCTATCTGGGATGAAAACCTTGACTTTTGACATTTTGATCAGCAATATCAAAGCGGTGTTGAGATGATAAGAAGGGACTTGCTGACTGGGCACTGGGCTCCATACCTTGAACGCGCAATCACGTTAAATCCATGTTATGAGGGAGGCATCAACGGTGGTGAGGTATCACACTGTTCTCATATTAACAGTAAATGCTATTGATTATGCTACTAAAACCGTAACTTAAGATTTTGCTTTCGGTTGGCTTATTAATGTGTTATACTGCATGCCTATGTCTTGAAATTAATTATGAACATTTTCAAAATAGGTTGCAGCTCGAATTCTGCAGGATACAGCTTCTGGAAAAGATTATGCTTCTGAAAAGGTAAATTAAGATTTTGTTTTAAAAAATTCCAAATCATTGCCTGTTTGTGTGTGCAACGCGAATAGATGATGCTTAGATCTGCTTTACAAAATTTACATGGATTCATGTTCTCGGCATTAGCCATCTGGCTGGGCCCCATTTGTGGACTTTAGACTTAAATTGTTCTTATGATTATATCAAGTTTCATGTGAAAATTATTTATTTTTTGGATGCTGATTTGTTTGCATTTGTTTACATACAAATGTATAACTACTCCTTAACAACCTAAGCTTTTTGGTGAGTTGGTAATTTATCATGGTATCAGAGCAAGAGTAAAAAAAACAATTACTATTGTCGGGCATCTTAACTCTCCTACAATAGAAAAGAAAACTGCTATTGTTACCAACTTACATCATGTCTATTCGTGTAGGCGTGAGGGAGATTTCTGAGATGTAAATGTGTAAATTACACTTCTCCTTAAACCTTAAGCTTTTAGGTGAGTTGGCTATTTATTGACATTATACTCCTTTTTATTCAGCTTAGTGGTGTTAGAAGATTGCGTGATGCCATTATTCTTGGATATCAAATGCAAAGAGCACCTGGAAGGGACGTTTTCATCCCTGATTGGTATGCAAATGCTGAAAATGAACTTCGTGTCGGATCACCTAGTGCTGAAATAAGCGATAAAAGCTTTCTCATGGACTCGTAAGTATGTTATATAGTCTTTGTTTTTTTTATGATTTTACATTACTACCCTCTAAAACAAGCCTGTATGGGAACCTTTGTGTTGTTAGTTTTAGAAACGAGGACTTTAAAATCCTTCATGGAGATGTTTTGGGTCTACCAGACACTATCAGTTTCTTAAAGAGCTTGGGAGAACTCGAAGTTACGTATGATTCTGATAAGAGTTCAGAGAAGCAACAGATGAGAGAACGAAAGGCCGCTGCTACTCTATTCAATTGGCAGGTTGTGTTCTTTTAACCTCAAGTTAATGTTTTACTTTTTCCATTGGAAATTTATACTTCAGTTCAACATCAATTGTCGTCATATTCTGATATTTTTTTGCACTCTTCTACTTTCTAGGGAAACCTGTACATTACACATATATTTTCATGGAAATTTTGTTTTAAGCTTGTACTACCTTCGTCCCATAATATAAGGCCTTTTGGCTTTTTCACACAGTTTAAGATAATGGAAGAATGTCATAAATGTTAATGCTAAAAGTCTAAATCACCCTATAAATTAGGGGTAAGGGAAGGAAAAATGTAATAAGTGCTCCTAAACGGGCCGTATATTCAGGGACGGAGGGAGTATAATTTTGGTAACTCTCATACCTCTTAATTAAAGGTTCTACTTACTGATGTTCCTGTATTATTGTCATTTGGGCTGTATTTGTTTGCTATGTTTGTCCTTTATCCAGTTCAACTTGATTGTTATGTATTCAACCGTGTGAAGTAAACAAGTCCATGTAGTACTACAAAGGGGAAACAATCTTTCTCAGCCATTTGGCGAAGATCAAGTGTAGTTTTTTTCTTTCTTTCTGGAAATTCACTAAAGCTTTCAACTTTTCCAGGAAGACATCTATGTCACAAGAGCTCCGGGTAGGTTGGATGTGATGGGAGGGATTGCTGACTACTCAGGAAGCCTTGTTTTGCAGGTACCTCCTCACTTGTTCTCCCACTCTTTTCGACTGTTCCTGCTACGCCTATGTAACTAAATTATTGTTGTTTTCGTCCTATTTATTATCTTTGCCAATGGTTGCTGTCATTGTAACATTTCTATATCAATAAATTGCTTACGTACACAAAAGAAAAAGAAGCCTGCCATATTGCTAACAACATTTGTTGTATGCGTTATTCTTTTGCATTGACCTCCAGTTGCCAATCAGAGAAGCTTGCCATGTTGCTGTACAAAAGATCCATCCAAGTAAACAAAGACTTTGGAAGCATGCCCAGGCTCGACAGCGTGCAAAAGGACAATCATCGACCCCTGTGCTACAGATTGTATGTAATAAAATTCAAAACCGGATTCCTCTTTTTTTTGTGTAGAGGAAAATTTTAGTTCTGTATTGTTTATATATGTCTATATTATGACAAAGTATAGTACAGTTTCATGTTAGTAGGTTCTCTTTTGGCATTTATAGGTGTCCTATGGATCGGAACTAAGCAACCGGGGGCCTACCTTTGACATGGATATATCAGATTTCATGGATGATGATGATCAGCCAATTTCATATGAGAGGGCAAGAAGCTACTTTGCCCAAGACCCTTCCCAAAAGTTCACAATCTCTTCCCTTTCTCTTTCCCTCTTCCTTTTTTTCTTAATTATTTTTGTCATTTTTCCATGAACTGCAACGCTTAATGTCAACGCTAATTTGACATGTCTTAGATGGGCTGCATATGTAGCGGGGACAATTCTGGTTTTGATGAAAGAACTCGGCGTACGCTTTGAAGATAGCATAAATTTGCTGGTGCGATTCCCTTGTTCTTTTGAGTTACTTATTACCGGTTGATTGTTTTCAGTGTGGTGCTGCACTAAAATCACCGTGGTCACTAAAGACGCCTAAAATCTTTTGCTACTTTTTATTTTGTTTTATGATTTGCTGAATTTAGTTATTATCATGAAACTGTATTTTTTTCAGTTCTGATTTTACTAAAGCAAGTCAGGCGAGGAACTTTTTTTAGCTTCATTAATTTAAATTGTAATCGTTTATCCTGGATTACAGACGGCAACATCTGGAATGACACACCGTAATATTTTTTTTTTCAATAAACTGCAGGTTTCTTCTGCTGTCCCGGAAGGAAAAGGCGTATCTTCTTCTGCATCTGTGGAAGTTGCCACCATGTCAGCAATAGCAGCTTCTCACGGTAAATATCATTTCACTTTAGGAATATCATTTTCACATATGTAAAATGTTATCAATGATACCATGGTATTTTTGCAGGGTTGAGTATAACCCCTCGAGAGATCGCTCTACTATGCCAAAAGGTTTCATTTTACCTCGTGTTCCTAATGCATATATTGTTCTTTTCCAAGTTCAATCAAAGTCTAAAGCCATTGTCTTTATGTTTGGATAGGTAGAAAATCATGTTGTTGGAGCTCCATGTGGCGTGATGGACCAAATGACATCTGCATGTGGTGAAGCTAACAAACTTCTTGCCATGATCTGCCAGGTGCTCGACACTCAGATGATAAGTTCAGAAAATTTCAAGAATCCTTTTTTATTTATATTTTAAATTTTGTACCTCTAAATGTTGTGCAGCCAGCTGAGGTATTGGGACTGGTAGACATTCCTAGTCATATAAGATTTTGGGGGATAGATTCGGGAATAAGACACAGGTAATCGCTTTCTATGCTTTCGCTGTTTCTTGATTCATAAAAGTTACCGATTCTTTAAGATCTTGGCGGGATAATGAGATCAAGTTAGCTTAATTCTTGTACATTTGTAGAATTAGGCTTTTACTTGTTGAAGTTTGGTTCTTTAGAAAAAACTAATAAATTGTTGATATTTAAATTCAGGAATAAAAATACTTTTGGTCCCTTTTGGTTCAAGGTTTTTGCATTTCCATCCCAATGGTTCATCTTGGCTCTTTTACCCCCCTCATCTATGCATTTTTCTCTTTTACATTTTCAGTCCAAAATGCCACGTATCGAGCACTCGGAATTGAAGGTATGGCATGCTTTAGCCAATAAAAATTTGACACGTGGCTAAAACCGACTGGAAAGGTAAAAGGAAAATGCATAGATGAAGAATAAAAGTGTCAAGACGAAACACTAGGGATACAAATGCAAAAATCAGGAAACAAAAAGGACCAAAAGACCCTTTATCCCTTTAGATTCACTCTCTTGTATCTTCTTTCCTTTGCATTGTTCACTTCTAGATCAATATATAGAAAAAGGACATTTGGGGAAAAGGATTTTATTTTAGTCAAGAAAAAGAAGCTAATCAGCTTTGTTTGCAGTGTTGGAGGTGCAGATTACGGGTCTGTGCGCATTGGTGCCTTTATGGGTCGAAAGATCATCAAATCTATCGCGTCTAAATCATTGTCGCAATCGTTATTAGCTAATGGATCAGTCCCAGATGATTTGGATGAAGATGGTGTTGAGCTACTTGAATCTGAAGCTTCACTAGATTATTTATGCAACTTGTCGGTGCACAGGTAATGTAAACTACGATCCATTTGTGACTGGTAACCTTGCATGGTTGGAATACCTCCTCCCTCTTAATTTCTCTCTCTCTCACAAGCATACACACATTTTGCATAGGGGTGTGTGTGTGTGGGGGGGGGGGGGGTGTGGAGGGGGGGTGGGTAATTGCCTATGATGCACGGATACTTTTGTTTGGTAGCATGCCCTGTATCCGACACGGATGCACACCGAATGTTTAGGATACATGCTTGAAGTTGGATACGTGTTCCGAGTATGCACATCCATAACTCAAATACGTAAAATGAAGAACCTTGTTGGAAATTAAGACTGACCACTAGGAAATTAATGAAAAGCTATCCAAAAAGAAGAAAAAACTATAAATAAATAAAATAAAATGAAGAAAAACCAATTGCTTTAATTTATGATTATTAATATTTAAAAGCTCATCTTTATAGTTATATTACGTACAATTTGGCCCCTATACGTTTAATATTTACACATATTCCATCCATACTTGTATCCTGTATTTTTCAAAAATCTCGCATCCGCTTATTTTCTATTCACTTATCAATATCCTTGCTGTGCTTTATTTTTGGGCAGATCTTAGCTCTAATAACATCAAATCTCATTAACTTTTGCAGATATGAAGCTCTTTATGCAAAGATGCTTCCAGAATCTATCCTTGGTGAGAAATTTTTGGAGGAGTATGTTGACCACAATGACCAAGTCACAGTGATCGATAAGAAACGTACTTATGGTCTAAAAGCAGCTGCCAGACATCCTATATTTGAAAATTTCAGGGTTAAGGTGAGGTTTTTTATTTTATTTTATTGCTTTAAAACGTTTTCTATTGCATCATCGTACGTGTTAACATCCTACAATTGTGATCTTAATTTTCGAACATTTTAGTCTCTTGATCCTCTTTTGAAATCTAGTTTCAGAAGAGCGTGATAATGGTTTACTAAAGGGTTAAAGACTCACTATTTGCTCCTTATGTTTCACGATATTTCTCATTTTTGTCTCTGATGTTTAAGCACGACATATTTGGTCTATCTTCTTTATAAAATCCGTACATTTTTAGTCCATTGTACCGCGTGTCGTGTTAAAACTAAAAAGGTACTACCGATTTACAAAGGAGATGGACCAGGTGTGTCAAGTTCTAACATCAGGAATAAAATTAAGAAAATCGTGAAACATATGGGACTAATTGTGATATTTGAGTGGCAACATTCATTATGGTATGGTTTTGCAGGCGTTTAAAGCACTTTTGACATCGGAGAAATCTGATGACCAGCTTACAGCTCTAGGTGAACTATTGTACATGGTAAGATCAATTTTCTGCTGAATCATTCTATTCGAGCACTTGCACTAGTTTTGTTTAAAAAATTGTTAATTACAAACTCAAACGTCATTTTTCTCTGTTCATAGTAAAATGCATCAGAATCTCTAAAAGCATAGTTTGAATACAGAATATGTAATTTGTGCAACACATATAGTGTTGAATTTACAGATTCAGTATTTTACATATCTAAGTTAAGGTTATGGATTCTATAGATTTACCTTGTTTTACGGCATCTACTGCAAGTCCTCATATACAGAGGAAGTTATAGCTTATGTTCAGAGTGTAATGATTAGCTTTATATGGTATATGATGATGTTGCAGTGTCACTATAGTTACAGCGCATGCGGGCTCGGGTCGGATGGCACGGATAGGTTGGTGCAGCTAGTTCAAGAAACACAACACAGTAAATCATCTAAATCTGCAGAAGGGACACTCTATGGAGCAAAAATTACTGGAGGTGGATCTGGTGGAACTGTCTGTGTTATTGGAAAGAATTGCATTAAAAGCAGTGAACAAATCATTCAGGTATACTGCAAAAAAATTGATTTTTACAAAGTCGATTCTAAAGCATAGAACCGACCTCAAAACGGTCCATCCTCATAATCAACCGTAGTGAGTCTGTTGCTGCAACTAAAAACGATCATTAGAATAGTAACATTTCCGGAGAGGAAAAAACGAGAAAGAAAACGCGCAACATGTTCTTGTATTTGTTGATATCTGTTATCTAGATGTATGTACTGATATTCTGAGTGGAAATTCTACAGATACAACATAAATACAGAAATGCAACTGGACATTTGCCAATAATATTTGAAGGTTCATCACCAGGAGCAGGAAGGTTTGGACATTTGAGAATCCGGAGCCGCCGCGCACCGGTTCATGGCAGCCCTTAAGTGTATAGACAAACAAGACATCTTCAAATCCATCCAATAAGTCATATTATTGTCGAAGTTTATTTAAAGATATATACTTTTATCTCAATTCGCCATTTCGCCTTAATAGGTTTGTGGTAAATGGCTTCTATTCTTTTTTATAAATTATACTGAATTTAGGCCTTTGAATTGTTGTCATCATGATGACAAAAAAAAAAAAACAACTATATTTTGCTGGAAGAAAGCCAAATAAATTGATCAGTTAAGTCTGTGCCTCCCCCCCTACCCCCTCCCTCTCTTTCATCCGTGAAACAATTGGATATCTACATTGAAATGGAATCCATTTTACACGATACGTAACCGCAGACAATACAAACAATATCTTAATTAAAATTTATCTGTTCAAACAGAGTAAAGATGAATTCTTTATTTTATTGCTTCTACAGCAAAGCATTGGCTCTGTTGCAACAATATTGCTTTCAGCAAGACGATATACAATGGCCTTTTGCAAAACAAATTGATATGAATAAATGTTCGGTTTGTTTTGGCTCCGGTCATCATCTTCAGTCACCATCTCGACAAGTCCCGAGACCTTAAGACCATGACGTCGTTTATGGTGTACTGTAAGCCATCAAAATGCAGCAGTCCTTATGCTGGAAACAAGAATCAAATGCATGACCTTGTGGTTCAAATGAGTCGGTATTATCATCAATCGAATCGAATTCATGACCTTGTGGTTAAAATGACTCGCTGAATATGGTCCATTAGCCCAACCCAAGTTGAAATCCGGACTACGTTCTTGCATATTGCTACAACATGTGACATTCGTCGTTCCAGCAGAGTTGTTATGAAGCTAGTTCTCTTTTCTCCATGTGACTACTTAACATAGACAAACACTCATACACCTTATCTGCATGAGGCAAACATTTATCATCAACTAAAAACCCATGCATTCTCCCACCAATTTCAGTCCAGCTACATCCAGGGTTCTTTACTACCCCAAGCCCTTTCATTTTCATCCTCACTTTACTAGCTTTATCCCACTTCCCTAAAGACGCATACAAATTCGCTACAAGAACGTACGTAGACGTATCTATCATCACGTCTACTTCCATAAGCAAGTCCGCGATTTCTTCCCCAAGTTCTTGATCCCCGTGAGCAATGCATCCTGAAAACAGTGTACTTAACAAGTTGGGATCTTTACTAAAATAACTACTACTCTGTAAAACCTCGTAAGCTTCGATTAATCTACCACCACGGCTTAGGAGATCGATGTAACATGAATAATCTTCGATATTTGGGGTGATTTTGTATAAGTTAAGCATTAAATTGAAGTAATACTTGCCTTTATCTACCATTCCGGCATGGCTACAAGCAGATATTATTGCTAAAAAGGTAACCCTATCTGGCTTAGTACCTGATTGGAGCATTTTCTCAAACAGCTTTGTGGCTTCATTAGCTTGTCCATGAGATCCATAGGCCACTATCATTGAAGTCCAAGATACAAGATCTCGTTTTGGTAGACGATTGAATACAGATAACGCTTCACTCAAAGCTCCGCATTTAGCATACATATCCAAAACCGCCCCCATGACAATTTCATTCGATTCTAACTTACTTTCTATAACAAGCTTATGAATCTCCTTACCTTGTTCAAGAGCTGCTAACTGCGTACAAGACGTCAAAACACTGGTTAAAGTAATCGCATCTGGTGTCGTTCCTGCTTGCTTCATCTCATTAAATACGTCTAGTGCTTGAAAATAATCGCCTACTGATACATATCCGGATATCATCACATTCCAAACTATTGTCTTGTCTTTTGAAAGCTTGTTAAATACTCTTTCAGCCAGTGTGATGTTTCTACATTTGAAGTATAAATCAATGAGTGAGCAGTCAACGTAAATATCGGTTTCAAAATTGTGCCTAATAGAGTATCCATGGACAAATTTCCCATGCAATAATTGAGCTGATTTTGAACAAGCCATTAATAAGCTACTCAATGTTGTTGTGCTAGGGCTAATATTGTCATTATGCATTCTCAAAAGAAGTTCAATGCATTTCTTACTATTACCTCTCGAGCTATAGCCTGCAATCATTGAGTTCCATGAAACTAAGCTCTTCTTTTTTATCTGCTCAAAAACTTGTTCTGCTTTTTCTAGACGGTTGCATTTTCCATACATATCAACAAGAGCTGAACTAGTGAAATCGTCCAAGCAAAACCCGCAGTTTATCAACTCCTTGTGAATCCTCTCCCCGGTGTCTAAGTCCAAAAGGCGAGAGCACGAAGCTATGGCAGTTGTATAAGTGACTGAATCGTGCTTCAATCCGAATCCATCCATTTTTTAAACATATCCAAGGCTTTCTCATCTTTCCCACTCAAAATAGCAAGAAATCACTAAGTTCCAACTTGCAACGTCTTTTTCAGGCATTTCATCGAACAACTGTGTTGCTTCACGAAACATATCACACTTAGCATACATACCAATAATAGAGCTAGCTACCACAACATCAGACCAAATCCCATTCTTGAACAAATTGGCGTGGACCATTCGACCATTTTTCATGCTCTTCAAAGCTCCACAAGCCTTAAGAACACTCGGATACGTAATCATTAGCTTTAACATAACTACACTGCAACAATCTTCGAAAGAGTTCGAAAACTTCCTCGAACAAAAAATTCTTAGTATAAGCGGATAGCAAGAAATTCCACAAGGTGATGTCAAACGGGTTATCGATAGTCTTGAAAGCTAGCTTGGCGGAATTGAAATCTTTGCAAGTGATGTAAAGCTTGATGAGATTCTTGCATAGGCCTAGATTGTTTTGCAAACCTAAAGTATACAGTTTCTGGTGCAAGCATTTGCCTTTTGATAATGTCCTTGAAATTATACATGAACTAAGCAAAGAAGAAAGCCTTGCAATTTCCATTCAGAACCTAAACAGTATATCCAGTTGAATTACTCCAAAAGTTGAATATTGTTTACAAATTTTGCTATCAACAAAATGAGAACTTCCAAATTCGGTAAAATCCCAGATAAAAAAGCTCCACATTTAGCACAAATTAAAGGTTTCAGGAAGGAACAATTCGACTGTGTAATAGAACAAAGAAATTTCATGCAAAATCCGAAAATGAAACAAGCATTAATCTTTACCTCTTTTTGCTGATTGAGATTTTCATGGCTTCTTATTTCAGTAGCCTTATTGAAGGATTTGGGAGCAACCCGGAGATCATTGGTTGCCGTCGGCGAGTTGTTGCAGGAGGCTGAGATTACTGGGTAGTATTCTTTTTTCCTATATATATAAAATTTATTTTTTATTGTATATATATAATAAAGAAATGTCATTTTTTAAAATAAAATAAAGCCAACAACTATTATTACTAGCCATTCTCAATTCCTCCCTTCCTAAATCCCCGTATCAGAAGTCTGGTGGATTTCTTGGTGCTGGCAGCTCAACTGGTTCCCTAATTCTCATGTATGTTTCACTCTTTTCTTTTCCTTCAATTTCTTTATGCAGAAAAGATTTAAATTGGGAAGAACATGTTCATACTTGCAGAAGAAAATATTTCATGGTGTTTATTACAGCTAAGTTCATTACTTCTGAAAAAGGATGAATTTGTAAGTTGTTTTGAAAAAATTGAGGGATGAAGTGTGTAGAAGTGAAATCTTGCTGAGTATTCAGTTAATTTTATGGATCCATAGGTTACAGATAATTGAAAAGAAAAAGAAAAAAAAAAGATTGACAAAAAGGAAACAAAGGAATCTTAAGGGAGTTTAGAACAAGATTTTGTTAATTATACTGGCCTTCCTTGGTTTATCATTTGCTTTTGACAGATTCTGTATTTTAAGGACTCAAACACAATTTTCCTCTGAATGAAATGTATCAGAATCTATAGAATGTAAATTTTGAATATAGAATTTGTATTTAGCACACTAAATGCATTGTAGAATCTAGAGATTTTGTATTTATAGATCTGTTTAGAGACTCTATTGCATTTTTTTCTTTTGCAGGTTTTGATATCATAGTGTCATTCCTGGAAAATTGCCCCTAAAATGTTAGACCTTCAAGCTTCATGGCTACCATATCTTACCATATCTCTTGCATTTCTCACACTTCTATATTTCATCTTCCAACTTTACCCTCAAACTCATCTCCATAAGTCCAAAACTCCATGCCCTGAATCATACCCTATAATTGGAAACCTCGTAGGTTTCCTAAAGAACCGCCACCGTTTTCACGATTGGGTAACCGAAATGCTCTCCTCAACTCCAGATCTCACTCTCCAAGTCAATGGCTTCCTTAACCTCTCACATGGCATTTGCACCGCAAACCCTAGAAACGTCGATCACCTTCTTCATTCAAACTTCTCGAATTACGTCAAAGGCTCTCGATTCCAGTCCGTCCTCCATGATTTCCTTGGCCACGGAATCTTCAACGTGGACGGTGAACTATGGTCCACACAACGTAAGATCGCTAGCCATGAGTTCAAAACAAACTCCCTTAAACACTTCATCTCAAGAACCGTCCAACTTCAACTCTCAAACCGACTCCTACCGTACCTGTCCTTAGCCTGTGATAATCAAGAACTAATAGACCTACAAGATGTTCTTCGTAGATTCACGTTTGATAACATCTGTACCGTGGCATTCGGGGTTGATATCGGTTGGTTAGACTCTAATAACTTGAAGAACAAGTCACGGATTCTGTCATTTGCGAATGCTTTTGATTATGTTGTGGAAGTAAGCTCAAATAGGTTCATGTTGCCTATAAGTGCAATATGGAAGATAAAGAGGTTTTTGAATATTGGTGAAGAAAAAAAGTATAAAGATAATTTGAAGATAATTAATGATTATGCAATGAATATTATTACAGAAAAGGAAAAAAATTATCTGAATAAAGAGGAGAATCTTGATTTATTATCAAGGTTTATGGATTCTATTAGTAAATTTGGGTTTGAAGATCAAGATGAAAAGAGAAAGTTTCTTAGAGATATTGTGATCAGCTTTATACTTGCAGGTATGTACTAGGGCTTTTTTTGTGTGTAAATGGTGTTTAGATCATGGGCATTGTTATTGGCACCGCAGTGAATCTATTGACGTGTCACCACACTTCGGGGTATGTTCGACTTTACAAAGGTCGAACATGGATATTTGGCTTCTGGGTATGTTCGACTTTCTGAGGTTCGAACATGGATATTTGGCCTCTGCGAGTCGAATATTGAGCTTAGATTCAACTTTCCGGAGGTTGAATGTCATTGTGGTGCCTGGAACGTAGATTCATTGTGGTGCCTTTAACAACCGTATGTTAGATCATGCGCGTGTGCCACACCGAATCTATCGTTGTGGCATCACGGTAACAAGTGGCTTTTTGAAAGTTGATACTAGACCTTAGAATCAATTTAATGGCGGTTCATTACTAAGTCGATTTTAAGGTATAGAATCGACTTTTGAAAGATCGATTCTTTCTGGTGTGGTGTCACGAAAACTCGGTGGTGCCTTTAAAGGCGTTCTTAGGTCCATGGCTTTAGGATACGAAATCCGTGTGGTAGAAAATGTAGAGGGATTGTTAGCGGCATCACACGAAACCTATTGTGGCATCATACTACTGTGACACCATGCATTCGACCTTTTAAAAAGTCGATTATAGACCATATAATCGGCTTTCAAAAGGTCGATTCGATTGTGACCGATTATACACCATATAAGTGACTTTTGAAAGGTCGAATGTGTGTGATGTTACAGTAAATATGGTTTATTTAATGATGCAAACGTAACGTAAAAGTTATTTCAAGAAGGGCGTCGCACCATGACAACCAACCAACGAAATTATCGATTATAAAACTGAGAAGCAAGTCGATTATGACAATCAACCATTGGAAAGTCGATTTTCGATTGTGCAAAAGCCAAAAAAAAAAGCGAATGTCTTTGTGATGCCAAAAGCGGTAGATTTGACGTGGCGCCACAAAATACGCCTTTTCAAAAATCCTTCAAGTGATTGCTGTAACCATGGAATCTTGTTTTGCAGGTAAAGATTCAACTTCAACAGCATTAACATGGTTTTTCTGGTTAATCGCGGGCCATCCCCGTTACGATCGCCTGATCCACGACGAACTACAATCAACCCTTTCATCATCGACTCGCGATTCACCTGAATTCTTAACCTACGACGAGCTAAAAAACCTCCATTTCCTACACGCAGCCCTAACAGAAACGCTACGCCTCTTTCCACCGGTGCCAATCAACTCAAGACTGACCGTATCAGACGATACTCTACCAGACGGTACATTCGTCGGTAAGGCATGGTTCGCGGATTACTCGGCTTACGCAATGGGGAGAATGGAGAAACTATGGGGTCCAGACTGCATGGAGTTTAAACCCGAGAGATGGATCGATAGCAACGGGGAATTCCAACCGTCTAATCAGTACGAATTCCCGGTTTTCCATTGTGGCCCTAGGATGTGTTTAGGGAAAGAAATGGCTTATGTCCAAATGAAATCTATTGTTGCAAGTTTGTTGTATAATTTTCAAGTTGTGGCTATAGATGGTGGTGGTTGTCAAGAAAAGATGGTGAATCCACCTTATACATTATCTTTATTGCTTAAAATGAAAGGTGGATTGCCTATTAGGCTTCAAAGAAGAAGGTAAACATTCTCGGGACAGATGCTGTCAGTCCGAGTTCATATGTAATGTTATTGTCACGACCAGACCACTCAGTCCGAGTTCATATGTAATATTACTGTCACAACCAGACCACTCAAACAATGACACATGTTTTTACATCATTGATCAATGATGATGTGTCACTCGTTGAATCCAGAGTAATGTTATTGT
Source organism: Gentiana macrophylla (assembly GCA_026214975.1). NCBI lineage: Eukaryota > Viridiplantae > Streptophyta > Magnoliopsida > Gentianales > Gentianaceae > Gentiana > Gentiana macrophylla. Next base: position 70,164,594 of record CM047813.1, on the reverse strand, counting down.
CACGACCAGACCACTCAGTCCGAGTTCATATGTAATATTACTGTCACAACCAGACCACTCAAACAATGACACATGTTTTTACATCATTGATCAATGATGATGTGTCACTCGTTGAATCCAGATGGTTGAGGTAGTAGCAGTACTCCATGATATATACCACTTTTTCTACTATGCTCTCATGTAACAAGAATATTAATGATTCTTTGGAAATGCTTTGCTTATAAATAATAATAAAAAAATGCTCAGTTCATTACAAAAAAACACTAAACACTTTAAGAAAAAACCAGATTGATTCAAAGGAAGAGGGGTTTAAAGAAGAAGAATAAACACAAGGTGTTCTATGAAATCTTGGATAATTATCGAATTCAAAGACGATCATTCTGCAGATCTATAGGTTATACTACGTAGTCACTTCTTGCGCAAAACAATTGCAGCAATCCCACCAGCTATGAGTCCAACAGCAGTAGCAGCAATCCCTATGCCGATAACTCCATCTGCGTATCGATTCATGTACAAGAGAGAAGCAAATGTTAACACAAATCCTTAATCAAACATATGTTCGAAATTAACCGTGATTTTCTTTAGTTACTAACCCTTTGTGATTTTATCTTCAACTGTTTTCTTCAGGGCCAAAGCCTGTCTCCATTCAGGTGCTCTCTACAGGTTTTGTATACACAGACTGTTAAGTTTCTTGTAGATATATAAGAATAACAAGCAGCAAAGGAATACACAATTCAATGTTGTTTTTACTGATATGCCCATGATTAGAATGCTTTTCTATGACACAGAGATAAGAATGGGGCGCCCTTTAGTGGCACCACACTAAAAACAATCAATCAACCGGCAGAAAGGACGCCTTATTAATGGCACCACAACGGATCTACTGGAGCACCACATGTTGTGCTAGATTCGACTTACCAGAGATTGGCAGGAAGGGCACTCGTTAATGGCACCACATCGGCTCTACCGTAGCACCACATACTTGGACTAGGTTCGACTTTGCAGAGGTCTAAAAATGGACATTCAACCTCTACAAAGTCGAATGTTGAAACTTATATTCGAATGTCTAGAAGTCGAATGCCACTCACAGTGCCCCAAAAAGTAGAACCGCGGTGGTGCCATTAACAACTGCCGCCATAAAAATGATTCTAGGGCCAAGAATTAACATTGTTGCGGTTGATTATCACAAATTGACAACCACAAAATCAATTCTCAGCAACCACTGGACAGTTGATTCTCAACTCTAGAATGACTATCCAAAAATCAATCATACTATGGTGCCAAAAACGGTGGACTTAGTCCCATAAGAAGGAATAATGGATACTCGATCGGTAACTGAAACAAGAAAAAAACTGCATTGATTATACCTGTAAGCAATGGTCAACAAGCTGCCTGCTTCTTGAATAGTCACCACTTCTGTAGTACCCAACAGCAAGAAGATAGAGCCTTTCCCTTACTTGTGATGGGCTACCATTGTTACTCAAGGATGCTGCACTTGACAACAAACACCGTAAGAAATTAATACAAGGTCATCAGTCTCAGATATAGTGAATGCTAGATGGGGATCGATTTCATCATTAAATTTCTCACCTTCAAGCATAGCGATTCCTCGTTGCACATCCTGTGAACGCTTTGAATGGACAAGAGCCCAGGACAAACGCATGATGCTTTCCCTCTTAACTTCATCTGAAGAATTCTTTTCCGCCTCAGCTACCTCGCGTTCACAGCCCTGCGCATCAAATTAGCTGAAAACCATCACATCATCTACCTTTTCCATTTCCGGTGTATATATTCAAAAATTTTACTTCTTTTGAAAATCAACATCCGTGCGTACATTAAATTAACATTATTTTCCAATTTTCATTAGAAAAATTTATACACACAAAAAAAAAAAGCATAAGAAACAACTTACAGCGACAACGTCGGAATCACACAACGGAATCTGATCTCCGCCGGAGAAGAAATTACCCACTGAATCAAAGAACTTCAGAATTTTCGCATCCATCTTCTCCTTTTACCTGAAACCTTTTTAGAATAAATTCTGCTCTTGAATTGAAGAAACTGTCTGTCCAAATTGCAGCTGCGAAGGAATTTTGCTGAGTGATGACTTAGCTTAGGGGTTAAGACTTTATCACATAATAAATAAGTGGTAATGAGGCACAAGGACAAAAGTATTTACAAAATTAAAGAATATGACAACTTTTAAAAAATGTTGCATGAAGGACAAAATTGTAGTCAAAAAGACCAATATACCATAATTATAAACAAATACTGCTGTCCATCATCATTCACGCCATTGCCGCAAAATTAGGGTTAGAAAATTGAAACTCACTTTCTCTGCGATTTCCAAGGACAAGGAGCAGAAATCATAATAAAAATTGGACGCGAATTCAGGAGTACGCAATCGTTATCCATAATTTGCAACCATTTATACTCAATCGAACAGACTTCGAAGCTCTACAATCTCAGATAAGCTTGAAATCTGCAAATTTCAATTTCTTCAAAAAATTAGGGTTCGAATTCACCTTTGCATCTTCCTTTCATCTGTTCAGGTAACAAAACGAGTGAATAAATTTCTCGAAATGGCGAAAACAAGATCGAAGTCAGCTGGGAAGGAAAAAACTGATAGAACAATTACTAAGTAAGTACTAAATCGAAGAATTCACTGCTCTGTTTCACCTCGTTTACTAGTCGAGATATGAGATTTCTGTCATTTTGATTGTTTTTTTAGTGAACATTTACTCAAATTCACTATAATATGCATTGATTTTTTGTCACAGGTACATTATGCAGCAAACAAGATCAAAATCAACTGGGAAGCAAAAAACTGATAGAACAATTACTAAGTAAGTACTAAATAGAAGAATTCACTGCTCTGTTTCACTTCGTTTACTAGTTGAGATTTCTGTCAATTTGATTGTTTTTTTAGTGAACATTTACTGAAATTCACTATAATATACACTGAATTTTTACTAGGAATCATGGTGATATTGTTAGGAATTTTTATTGCAGCAAGTTTTAGTACTCACATTCGCTGCTATGTTTCACTGAATTTACTGGATGATAAATCTATCAGCTCGATTGCTTTTCTCATTGAGAAATCAAAAAGAATTATGTTTATAAAAATAAATGTATACAAAACTGTATTCATTGTATATTATGTGTGATTTGTGCAACATATATGTTATAACGTCCTTATGATCATCAAGGAAAAGATCTGTCTCATTCAATTTCACTACAAAAAGATATTGATTCAGTAAAGTATTTTTGGCTAGATCCAAAAATATATATATTATCTATTTTTATATTTATATATTTATTTACTGCTTTACTAACAATCTAACTAATCTAACTATCTAACCCGAGGAAAATGGTAAAAACTGCGACTTAGATCGAGTTAATAATAGCTTCTTGGTGTTTAACCACACTTTGAATTATGCATTCATTTCCCTGAGGATACGACTGACTCACCGCACTAGCACTACAATTTGACCCGGTACACTTGCCGGTAAGGATTGATAGCCTAAACAATCATCAACTTTTTGGCGCCGTTGCCGGGAAACGACGCTAATTCATTGTGTCTATGGTTACTACTTGTATTAGCTCAAATTGCTGTAATATGAATTCACTTTGATATAATATGCATTCACTTTTTTACATACAATCATGGTGATGTTGTTATGCATTCACTGTTTTATGCATGTCAGAGATATATGTACAAAAAGTCTGATTCACTAGGTCAAGAAATATTAATGGAAATTCACTTTACCATTTTATTCACTGTTTACATACATTCATGCTGATGTTGATTAAATTCAAAAAGTCTGATTCCTTACTTGTCATCCCTAACTACTTTAGCTTTAACATAATTGCTTATCATGATCATGTTTAACTAGTTTCTAGCATTTAGGTTCCTCAAAGTTTGATTTACTAAGAATATTCACTACAATGATAATTCATGTAATACACATTAAACACCTTGCCATCAGAGCCTGTATTTGCCCATATCACACTTATTATGTGAAGATTGGTACACTTGTTAAAAATTAATGTAGCTAATTGTCCTACCCCTGTTTCTCAATTTTTGTGTTTTAGATCGTAAAACCCTGATTCACTAAGAAAATTCACTGAGGCAAGTATTGAATGTTAACTCGTTCACTTTACCATTTATTCATTGTTTGCATGCATTCATGCTGAAACTCTTTAAATTCAATTCATTCATTACTTGTCATGCCCAATTCAGCTTTAACATGATTGCTTATCATTGTCATGCTAACTGATTTTATCACCTATGTTCCTGAAAGTTTGATTGACTAAGAATATTCACTACAAGTACCACGGGAAGAAGGTCAAATCTGAATTTGCAGATAGAGTATTCCTAAATGCCCAAAACATCACAGCCAAAATGATGAAGGAAAAGTTAGTAAAACTTGTGGACAATGAAGACACAACTGCTGTGGTAGACACTGTGAGAGTCCTATGCCTTTTGATGTTTCAGGCATGTTTCTTCACAAACACCGGACAGACGATTGCATGGACATATGTGAAATATGTGGAGGACTTGGACATATTGAAACACTACGATTGGTCTTCTGCCATCTATGACACACTAATTCAAAGCCTTGAAAAAGAGAGCAAAAAGCCTCGTACAGTGATTGGATGCACTAGTTCACTCTTGGTAAGAAATTCTAGGTTTTTTCCAAATATTTCTTATTACATGTGATTGCATATTAACAATTTCTTATTCTATTGTAGTATTGGATGTGTGAGCATGATAAAACAATGAAGCCAAGAAAAGAGGAGGATCCAATGAAGCATCAAAACCAAGAGGACACAACTTCAATTCAATATTCAGGAATTCCAAGGTGCACAAAGTGGGACTTGAGCACCTTGAACAAATTTGTGAACAAGGCAACAATCATGGCTTTGCCTAATCAAAGTGTAAGAACTCGCATCTCCTATGCCAAAAAATTTCATGCCATACATTTACATTCATTCACCGACAAAATTCACTGTTTTAAAAATATATACATAGGTCATATGGACTGAATTGGAGCCTACACCAGCTGAGCTACAACTGATACCGGATTTGACAAAGAATCCAGTTGGACAAGATTCAGATTTTGAAGATGACATTCCAATGCAACAACTCAAACTCAAAATCAAACTCCAACCAGTGGCAATGCATGAGCAAGACAAAAATGCACAATTCATGGATGAACCATCTGAAGAGGATTCCCTACACATAACACAATTGGAAGAGCAGCATCAAAATGACACCTATCATTTTGAAGAAAATGCAGATTTCATGGATGAGGATCCATTTGAATAGAATGTCCAAGGCATGTTGGAGTTCAGAAACAAAGAAAGAGATTCTATTGAGAAGACACTTAAGGTAATTACCTGGCCTAACAATAACATGAATTCACCGTAATAATTCCCGTATCGACAAGAATCATTTCATATATTCATCTCATTTTGTCAACAGTGCCTTCTTATTCACTATCAAATTTCATTGTAGTTTGAGATCCACTATTGATAATCACTCACTGGTCTTCATTAGTGAATCTCATGAAAAATTGCAAAACGCATGCATTTTTTCCAGACAATTGTTTTACTAGATTTACTTTTATAACATACAACATTTCATGAATGTAGGAAATGGATGACAAGGCAGAACGTTTGAAAGCAAAAGTTAAGAGGATGAAGAAAAAGTTGAGAAAGCCGAGCGAAAAGAGCATGAGATAAGCAAGCGTAAGGAAGAAATCGAAGAATCAAGAATCGAACAAAGGAGTGCTTGTCAAACTGAAAAATTTGAGGAAAGAGAGAATGAGATCAAATCCAAGATTTTCAATGAATTGGAGGAGGTATACAAAAGTGTAGTTGATGATCTGAAAAAAGAAAATGCTGGACTTTTAGCTTCACTTACTGATGCTTTAATAAAAGATCACAATCTTGAAACACATAAATGAAATGAGATCAAGAATGGAGGAATTTGAACAAGAGATGAGAAAGAGTGGTGATGAAGGCATCAAGAGATCGAGCAATCGAACACAAGTCCGATGAAAAAGTGAAGCATCTTGAGGATGAGAACGCACAAAAGAAGCTACTATTTCGAATTGAACTCAACCGTGAGTGACGTCTGAGAATAGATTGGATGTGATCAAGAAATGAAAAATCGTATGAGAGCAAAATAAAGGAACAACACACAACAATTGATGCTCTTCATACGTAAATTGAGAATGCAAAGAAGGTGCATGCAAAGTGACACAAAGAATATGGAAACACAGATGCTAAGCAAGTACAAAAATCATGAAGCAAAGTTCACGTGTAAAAGCAATAAAAAAGGAAACGAACACGAATGAGAAAGGATGATGACTTTTTATATCCGTAAGATAAGAAAAGAAGAATCAAATTCGGACTTGACCAATGAAGCTTTGCAATAGAAGATGTCCAAAGGATGGAAAAAGCAGAAAGTCGCTTTAAAAAGAAGAAAGTCAAGTTTACACATGTGGGGAGAAAATAACCGAAGAAGCATTTCAGTTGTTACACACAACAATGAACAAACATGGAAGATTGTAAGTAACAGTAGTTAACATATTTCTGATTACATTTTATTCGGTTTATATGATAATAAAATTGTGTGAACAATGTTTTCAGGGGGGAAGTATGGTCAGACATTGAGAGTGGTACCACAATCACTGCCCATGACATGGTGAAATTACTAGAGGATCGCTCATTGCGCATACAAGGTAAACAATTTGATCTAACTACTTTTCTACGACAACATTCCAAGAAACCAACTAACAAATGACATGTACATTTACAGTTATCGATGCATTTGCAAAAATGCTAAGCAGAAATGAAGAAGTCTGAAACGAATTTCACATATTGCCAGCATCAACTTGGGTGAGATCAAAATTTCTTGAATGGTCGTTATAAGTATTCACCATTCACTTGCAATATACACTCAAACATTTACTAAAAATCGGTGAAATACATTTTTCATTTGTGTATAATACATAACAAAAATGGTGATTGATTGCAAAGCGTCTCGCAAGAAATATGAAGCAACTGGGAACTACTCAAATCATTTTGTCGATAGTATGAAACCACATCTGGAAAAAGGCAAAAATATTCTCATTCCGTTGTGTTGTCCAGGTGTGAAGAATGAATCATATCATTGGATATTACTCACATTTGCTTCGGGTGAAGAAGGAGCATGGCACATGTACAACTCATTGGCTAGCCGGAAAGGTGTTTGTTGACCACTTTGAGAAAAATGCACTTGACATTGTAAGTATTATTTGTATTTGTGTTGTTAATATTACAAGAAAATTTCTATACTAATCAAATGTGTTAAACATGTGTTAATTTTCAGCAAAAAATACTTGTGGAAATACTTTTGTCCATCCGTAAACTAAAAGCCAAAAAAATCAAGAAGGTTGCAAAGCTTCCACAACAGGATCGGATACGTAAGTATTATTCATTAGACTTTTCATTCGTATATGTAATGTAAATAATGGTGACAAGTTTAATGTGAATGCCAAAATTTTGCAGAATGATCATTGCGCAATATATATGTCATGTACTATCTACCAGATTGCACTTAATCACCAATTGACAAGAAATGGAACAACGATGGAGTGCAAGATTTCAAAGCTTTCTTAGTAATTAGTATTACATCTAATAAGATGAACATTGCAATGTTGGCAAACATAACTGTTAATGTGTAGATGCCAAGGGATCTACACAACTTATCCTCATATTAGCACAAACATCACTATTAATGTGTATGCCAAGTGAAACCTATTGCTTATTTTCTTATTTCTGTCCTAAAATGACATGATTTGAATTACTGTGGACAAGATTTGAATTACAAGGAGACAACTATTTCAATCAATGTTTACATATTTCAATTATTAAGTATTCTCGTTTCTTTTTGTCGATTGGTTGATTAGTAAATGTATAATTTTGATTCATAAGTTCAGTTACTACAGTGCTACTGTGAAAAATTCGTTTGTTTGAAATTCATTGTTAAAATTCACTGTTAGTCAAAAATTCACTTTTAATATTCACTAGTGAATTTTGACAGTGAAACTCATGAAAAGTGTTGTAACAATATAAAACCAACTCTCAAAACAAAACAAAGTTCATTACAACAAAAGTTTGGTGAATTTTTCATAAATTTGATTGTTTGCATGCATTCATTTTGTACATAACATATAATACAATAATGCACACAATGCTACAAACACAACAGGAAAGAACATTCAAATAAAATGCATAAAACACAAAGATATAATTCATAGACTTTGTATGGGACTTGGGGCCTCCAGATGTGTACAAACCACAATGTAAAATATAAGAGTCAATAGATAAGTCACTCAATTAAGAAGAACAGAGTCGCAAAATAATAAGCACAAGCTAAAATATGAAAATGTCTAGAATAGCGAGTTATACTAATGAATGTCATCTACATCATAATGAAGCAACACATGTCCTCTCGATTATGATGCCCCAACTTATGGCACCAACCGCACATCATTTCCCGCTTGGATTCACCTCTGTAGAAGAATTCGCCTCTTCTTTGGCCTTCCAGGTTGCCTCTTTTTGAAATAGGAGGTAAAACAACAACATTGGAATCATGCGCTCATAAACCAACGGCAACGGATGGATTGCGATTCATAACAAGCGAGATATGAACTCGAACGGAATCCAACATCAACGAATTCATGCAAGGGGAGACCAGCTTTCATTATATAGCCTACCGCATGATCACATGGGTAACCATTCAATTGACAAAACGTACAAGAACAAGTAAAATTCTCAAGATCAACCATACAAGATGGCGTTGAACGCACGTCAAATACATATCCACTTGAATTGATGATAATCCAATTCTTAGATGCAAAGAAATGAATCTGCTTAATATCTTGTCTATACTTGGGCATATTGCGTAATTCCATGAAGCACAAGCGACCTACGTTACAAATAAATCCAATGGATCTCATTATGTAAAAATATACAAGATCATTCAAAATACTTAAATCAAAAAGCAATTAAACAGAAACATACCAGAAATTTGATTCATAATCTTCAAGCGCAGAGCATCAATCATATTACATATGGTAATTGCCTCTCTTTTACAACCCACAAATTAAATGATTCTGCTGCACTTGAAGACATTTCACCATATCGCATGCCTTTAAAATGAGAATTCGTCCATCTTTCAGCAAGTAAGGCGGTAAAGAAATCATCTACAATTGTCTTACCCTCTTGTAATATAACACTCATCAAACTATCATATAGATCAACTGTTGGTGCATAAGCACACTGTCGCAAAAGATAAACCATACGCTTCTTAAAACCCTTGCTGAATCTGAAACCTCTAAATTTGTCTTTCAAATTCAACTTAATATGAAAAATGCAAAAGCATGGTCTCGAATCGGGAAAACAATAGGCCTGGAATCTATTAAACCAAGATTTCTATCCGAAATAAACGTAATTACCTAGTGGGATCAACTATGTTCTTCAAATTCATAAAGAACCAATGCCGCTTCTCGATATTTTGAGTCAACAACCGCAAAACAAATAGGGTACAAGCCTGATACAAAAAGAACAGATTCATATCAACACATCAAGTAATAAAGAGAAGAAAGTAACACACAAAAAAAACAGAAAAAAATGAATAAACCAACAACACAACTCTAGACATAGAATGAATACAGTACCTTGATCACCATCTTTCGCAACTGCCGACAAAAGCTGAGATTTAAATTGCGTTTTCAAATGAGCTCCATCCAAACACAGCATGGCCGGCAATGCTTAAATCCCTCAATGCAGCCATGAAACGCAACAAACACCCTCTTAAAACGACTTGAAACCCCATCAACTTCCAATACCACATAAGAGCCGGGGTTCGTTTCACGAATCTTTGACACATATGAATTTATAAAATTAAAAGATTCTTTCATGTCACCAAACAGAGCATTCTTCGCTTTTTCGATACCGGTCCAAGAATTGTAATATGAAACAGCACCATGATTTGAAAAAAGCCGACGCTTAACATCAATAGGCTTTATTGAGGGATCATCACGAACTTCATTACAAACCAAATCACAAACCAAAGCTGAACTCATTCGATGCCCTTTGAAAGAACACGATGACGTACCACATGTATGTAACTCATGCATCTTCTTAACATAAAAAAAATCCATTAATAAGTTCTTTTTTTGCACTAACCATCCAAGCACAGCCTGTTTCATCCTTCTTTGCACACTCTGCCATAATCCTCTTATCATCATTCTTAATGTATATGAAATCAAACCCACTGTGAACAGACATTTTACACAATGCGTTCCTAAATTCTGTTGCTCCACCGACAAATTTTTGACCAACACATTCTACACACTTATCCCAGTTGATAGACAGTTGCATATTCTCCTTCTGAAGACAAAACGTAGGAAGCAAATTGATCTCTTCATCATCGGATTCAGTAATAGATGATGATGCAACTGATTCAATACTAGTAGAAGCCACAGTAGAAGCCACGGTACAAGCCACAGTAGAAGCCACGGTACAAGCCGCAGTAGAAGCATTACAAACAACATATGCATGTACACATGATGCACTGAACGAAGCAGACACGGACAACATGATTTCAACATCTTCATTATTGAAGAGAAAACAATTTGCTTGTTCAGGTAATGAATAATACAAACTGATCATATCTTCTCTCAATGAACTCCATCTCTCACATATACGTAGCTTAATACTACGTAGAGTATCAAATTCTTTGATTTTCAAAACACATGACTCTCCATTGTAAGTACAAATAAGGAATACCATCTTCGAAAACCTACACAACAAATGAATCAGAGAAAATCAGCAGTGAATCACATTATTTCTCATAAAACACAGAGTATATACAAAACAAACATCAAACGAAGCTTGAAGAACGAAATAAACTTAACAAGCTCATATTTATGTTCAATTCCATTAGGAAGATTGAAATTTAACTTATAAAACTCATAATTATGTTCCACTATTGAGGTAAAACATGAATTAGAGAAAATAAGCAGTGAATCAGATTATTTCTCATAAGAAACACACGGTATTCAGAAATTAAACATCAAAGTCAGGATCAAGAAGCAATTAAACTTAAGAAGCTCGCATTTATGCTCAATTTCATTAGAAGATCGAAATTTAACTTATAAAATTCAGATTTCGGATCTCTAATTCTTTTGAACAGTAACATGGAAAAAAATTGCCAAAACATACCTGATGAATAGAGGATCTGCAGAGAACGAATCCTTCCAATTAGATGATCGAATAGCCGAATTAGGAAACGAAACAATGGAAGATTCACGATTGAAGTCCGTCGGTGCAAATTTTTTTCTCCGACATTCAGTTTCTTCGAAAGGGATAAAAATGAGCCGACATTGAGTTTCTCTTCAAAAGCTGAAAGATAAGAACAGGTTAAGCAAGGGCAATTTAGTCATATAATTTTAATTATGTCCTTTAGCCTATAAAAAATATTAACTAGGACTGTTAACTAAAAAAATATGGAAAATGTCCTAATCCCTAATTTTCCTAATAAATAAATATATAACGAGTCGAGTCGAGTCGAGTTGTAAAAGCAGTCTGTACATATATTGTCACAGTTCATGTATTCTCCCAGGGTGGAGCATTGGGACGCAACGCAACACTACGAGTTGTGCGATATTTGAAGAAAAATCCTGGGCAGGGTATTATGTTGCGTTCGGATCGGGCTAGTTGTCCCTTGACTCGGAGATAATTGAGTGGATGGTTTGTTTTTCTCGGACTTTCCCCTATATCTTGGAAATCTAAGAAGCAATCTGTGATTTCTTGGTCTTCGACAGAAGCTGAATATCGCTCTATGGCATCTCTCACGTGTGAATTGAAATGGCTCAAGCAACTTCTCCGGGACTTAGGGGTCCGTCATCCCCCTGGTATCTGGTTGTTTTGTGATAGTCAGTATGCATCGTACATTGCTCAGAATCCGGTATTTCATGAACGCACCAAACATATTGAGGCCGATTGCCATTTTGTACGTGATTCTATCACATATGGTTTGATTATTCCCTCCTATGTTCCTACAAAGACTCAATTGGCGGATATTTTTACCAAAGCATAGGGACGGCAACAATTCGAATTCTTATTGCGCAAGTTGGGCATTCGAGATCTCCACGCTCCACCTTGAGGGGGGAATTACGATATATTAGTTAATATTTTGATGTATTGTAATTAATTAATACCGGAGTAGTTTAGACATTTTAGATGAAAGAGGAAGCTCTATATATTGTACTATAAATTGTTCCTTTGTGATTAAATGAAAGCCAAGAAAATTGGTTCCACATATTTTGACATGTTGGGAGAGATTGCCCACACTCTTGAATGTATAAGGAAATATAATAGCATCTTTACTATTATCAATTGGTTTTAGTACAACGATAAGCGTTTGATCTTAACATGGTATCAGAGCCAGAGGTCACGCGATCGAACCCTGGTATCATCGACATTATTTAAAAAAAATTGTGCAAGTATTGGGAGAGATTACCCACACTCTTGAATGTTTAAAAAAATATAGTAGCAAATTTAATACTATCAATTGATTTTAATACAACGATAAACGCTACTATTAATTGATTTTAGTACAACGATAAACGCTTAATTTTAATAATTTTTTTTGCCTTTGCGTTTAGTCTAATGCATAATTTAGGCAAATAACATGTAAGAAAAATTATGTGCCTAGTAACAATTTATTTATTTGAAAAGTTTTAGATTTGGTTGCATGATTAAATGTTACTGCACATATTCTAACATAATTTTAAACGTTTACTAATAGTTGTTTTTCACAGTTGATCATCATGTGCTAATTCCCTCTTATAAGGTGATCAATCATTTGAGAATCATATACTACATTTCCATATATTATCTGGATAAATCATCTACGGCACTTTGACACTACAAATGAGTTGCAGATATTGGGATTTTCATGACAAGATGCTTTGTTGGTGAGAATTACCATTAAATAAAGTACATTAAAGAACCCAAAATTTGTCAAATGTGTTGCTTCGGGTATATTGTTTTAGAGATATTTTGTCTGTCTTTACGATGGTACTTATTTGGTAAAGTGTTGAGGTAATTTTTTTATTTGTTTCAATTAATTATAAATTTTATGTATGATTACAATATATTTTGATACTAGTGGCATTCATGATATCAATAAAGAGATGATGGTATCAATCGAGAGAAAAAAATATACGATCATATTGTTGAAATAGTGTCCTAAACCCAATCGGGTTGGACAGGATCCAACCGGGTCGGATCATTTCTACTATTTCTTTATGTTTATACATATATTAAATGACTTTTCTGTTATTATATATTATGTTCATTTATATGAACCAATTTGTGATTGTATATATGATAACGTCCTTAGTGTCAAACTGTGAAAGAGAAACCATGATAATATGGTTGATGAGATCTCGGCTCACTTCAAAAGGTTTGATACTTAAATGTCTCTAGTCGTATGTGCTATTAAACAGGGCATTAATAGTATGATTAGACTAGCACGTATTAGATGTTTTCTATCTTATTGGAGATAGGGATAGATCTCGTGTATCGAAGTGTAGAGACAATTAGACTGTACGTGGACGTGTATTAGAGAATGCTTACGTTAGACTTGCTGGATATACAGAAACCTGAATCCGGATCCGATCCATAATTGGATCGTCAGATCTAATTCACGGCGCCGATCGAGCCGCTCGATCATGCTCAGCGGAAGCTATGAATTAAATTCGCATGCGATTTTACCACGATTTAATTCACATGATTAATTAATATAACTACAAGAAGATTTAAGATTTACCCAACCGGAGAGAAACCGTGATATTCTGAGTTGTATCTCCAAGCGATGACTGGTGGACGTCGATCCTCATAGTAAAACCTCCTTGAATATGCTCCAAGAAAAACTCTAAGTTTTTCTTCTCCCAATGAATAGAACGAGAAACTAATTTTTCTCTTTTTTTTTATTAAGTGTGGCGCCAATTTGATTGTCTTATTGTGTTGGGAGGAACTCTCTTTATATAGGAAATTAACTAGTCAAGAAAGAGTTATCATTTTCACAATACAATTACCTATTTCCATAAGGAAAATATATTTGCCATAAAATAAGAGATAATCTTCATAAAGTAGATAATGATTATAAAATCAATCTCTTATTTTTCCATTAATTATCTAACAAATAAATAATTAATTAATTACACATGTGACATAATCTATTAAAATTTATTTTCCTAATTTTCTCAACATGTGTGGCGCCACATGCCATTAAAAATAATAGAAAATGTCTTTTCTATTTTATATATTATTTACCAAATAAATAATATTCGCATATTCATTAAATAGACCAACTATTTAATTTATTCTCGAGGTTCCACAAAACGAGAAAACACTCGTGTGTTAGGAGCCAACCCAGGGACCATGGACCTATAACCAGTAGCTACAATAAACTAAATAAAATATTCATCGAACAGAACGTTTCTATTCAACTTATTAATTCCGGAATTACGCCATCATAAATCCGAAACTGAACTCTATTGATTATAAATATAACTTATTCTCAAAAAGTCGAGTCAATAAGTGTCCATTGATATAATCATTACATACAGACTAACCCTCCATAGACTATCCGTAACGAAGTGAGATTATTTCCGTAAACCTTCTTCATTATATCTTATCCTTATTTACCATTAACCCACTAGTAATCAATTAGTTCATAACCAATACGAATTCCGCCGATCGATCAGTTTCTAGGATTAACAAATAAGCGGATTGTCTTTCTACTTCCCGCACGAAGGAATGGATTCCATATATGTGAGACACACACTCCTCACCCATTCCAGAATAGTGCCAACATGAAAGTGACTCGGACCGCGCCTCTTAGCAATCCTTTACGAACACATTAAACCCTAATAAAAACATGAAATAAATTCCGCCCTAATTAGAAAAAACATTTAAAACTTGATTATCTTAATAAAAATAGGGAATAAATTCGGTTAACATTATTAGTGCTAAATATTCTAACATTGGATCTATTATGTCATCTCCGGCAAATTAGCCGCCTCATTTAATTCCAAATATCCGAACTTTGAATTATTTTTTTAACATTGCACCTATTTTTATTTATAATTTTTTTTAATTAATTTTTACCCATTTTCTGCAAAAGAGTTCATTAATAACAGGTCAAAAAGTGGATCAAAGCCATAAAGCATACAAAGTGATAAAATAAAAAGCAATGAAATAAGGTTACGGCTGGGTCTTCTCTCAGGATCGCCAAAGCATCTAGGGCACTCAGATGGGAAACATTTAACCAAATGGTGATCCCCTATCCAGTCAAGATCGCACTCATCCGATTCTATAGCGACAAGGGCTTTTGCTTTGCGCGGACCAACTATCCCCGCCTTGAACGCGTATGGTAAACCAACATCAATAAGGTCAACCCAAGCCATATTTCTCAAGGAAGGCTCGATTCCATCAGAATTTATAAGGGTCATAAGCCTTTAACGAATAGGAGCTCTCGCCAATCGAAAGAGTAGACTTCCCTCGGCGTGGGGCGGCATGAGGAAACAGCCAACCGACCTTTGACTCTACCTTGAGCACGCGCTTCTGCCAATGATGAATTTTGTTGGGCAGCAAGAAGAGTAGGCGAGGAGTCTTGGTCCTCAGAGATATCTGCCCCGGAATAAAAGTCCCACAGAAGAGATGGAACTGACCTAAAAGGGTAAGGGTGGGCTCTCTCTTCATCGTCCGGAACATCACGATGAAGACCATAAGCTGGATCGTGGCTCCAACCACAAAATCACTTGGTAACACTCTCATGAGCTCAAAAATCTTCACCAAAAACGGGTCGAAATGAGGTCTGAACCCCGCATAAAAATGATCAAAATGAAGGACTAAGGAATCACCGGGATGACGAGCGCCAACATAATCCTCGCGATCTCCAGGTCTGAGTTTGTCCTCGTCCTTTGAATAATCAAAGAGGGAGAATCTGTAAGTATCTGTGTCGATCCTATATCGAGATCTAAGAAACTTGTTGAGGTCGTCGCTGTCGCGGAGCTTATCCCACTCTTCCCCTAAAGCTTTCTCATATTCAGTCTTGAGGGCGAACTCTCTCAGCGCCTCCGGATTATTGGGCTTGGGATTCTTTTCTTTTGAGGCCGCCTCACCGACAGTTGTGGACTTTAGATCCATTTTCTTCTTGGTTTTCTTAGGGAGCGCCCGAGCGAGCCTACGGGGTAAGGGCGTATTCTCATCTTTGCTTGAGCCCATCAATTCATGAAAAGCGGCATCCTCGATATAGACAGTGTCCTCGTCACGCCCAGCGGCCCTGCTTGTGCTGGCTTCAGCACCCTGATCTTCGGCCCCAGATCCTTCATCGCTTTCAGCGATGCTAGTACTAGTTCGTTCACCCTGACTGCGGGCGATCTCTTTGCGACTTTTCTTACTTCGCGGAGCAAGGCCGGCAAGAAAAGGGCCGATACCAAAAGGATCATTGTCTGATTGAAGAACGGCTCCCCTCTCAGCCAGCTCATCGGCTAAATCATCTATGGCGACCACCTCAGGACTAGAAGGGTCATCCTCCCCTTCATTTAACGCATAGTCAAACACCTCTTGATCCTCATCAGAGTCGCCCCCCAGAGAATACTCAGAATCAGACATCCTGCAAAACAAGAGGGAATGGCGGAGCTTTTAGTCACCTGGGATAATGATGATTAAACCAAAGAGGTAATCGCATCCGACTCGACGCCTTCCCCTCCGTCTCACAGGAGGAATGGAATGCAGGGGCAGAAGAAAGTGCACCAGAAATGGAAACATGGAGGCACTAATATTGGGAATACAAAGTCAAAGGCCAAATGGCCAGGTATTTACCCAGAAACTCTTACCTTTAGTAGCAAAAACATACACATTTTATGCCTTTCAAAGCAAAACCATACCAAAACAAGAACACTTACTCAAAAAGTCCCAACTTTTATCCCCGAAGACGTCCTAAATCATGCATACATTGCTAAAGCCAAAACTAATAGGCAAAAAAGCATTGAAATGCATGAAGAAAAGTAAAGAAAGAGGCTTGTGGGAGGAGGATTTACCTGTTTTAAGGCAAAGATCGAGCCAGAAACTGGAAAAACTAGCCGGTATCCTCAGACTCCTAGCCGGAATCTTCAAATCCTCACCGTAATACCCCAAGTCCTTGTTAGAAAATCTCACGCTGAACGCAGCGGAATTCAAAAATTTATTTCCTACCGACCCAAGATCGACTTCATTTAAGCAGTAAACAAATAAGCTAAAGACGGTGGTTACCTTGGTTGATCTAAAAGATCGATGCTTTGACCGTCTAAGGAGAGTAGTTCTGTATAGAGCCGCCCAAGTGTTCGGCCTCTGCCGCTAGTCCACACGAACAGTCCGCCGGAATCCCATCATGGATTGCTATTGGAAAACTCCGGTTGCTAAACCTGCCTTTTTCCCCTCTCTCCAACTCTCTAGAGTATGCTCTCTATTTTACAAAAGACTAATTAGTTCTTAGAATTGTGATGTACAAAAGAGCTTGACACCCACTTCCGTCATATAGAGGAGGTGGCGCCCCAATGAGTGTGTGTGACCCGATATGCTTCCGAATATGTTGGCCGTAGACACAAAGTGCAAATTACGAAAATGCCCTTCATGCCTAACGATCACGGGATAGCGTCTAGCAACACACCGTGACCCCCAATCATCGGAAGAGTCAAATGCAATGACTACTACCTTTCATGTGAAACAGCTTACGTGTAAATTACAATCCTATCATTTGTAATAATATCCATACAAATCATTAGTCGAGTGTCAAAACATCGACCGTATCTTATAATCTGGATATCAAGCTCTCTCGAAGTAACTCATTTACTTCCACTTTGCAAAGATTCACGTGAGTAAGACATTCCTTATAAGAAGGCCCTTTCGGATATTCACCCTACTGATAGGGTACGCGATTCCCAAACGACCAAACATGTATACTCCGCATGCTTCAGTATCACACCCAATCACTACCGCATGATCGCCCCGTGGCTAGGGGAAAACTCAATAGTGTCAAAGCATGAAAATCCACACCGTGATGCCATGTAGACTCCGGTCCTAAGGATAATTACACAACCGTCACATAGTGTGACACTTATCCGTGTAAGTGGGTCAGTCTAACGTATGCATTCTCTAATACACGTCCATGTACAGTCCAAGTGTCTCTACACTGCCCTTAAAAGATAGAAGACATATAATATGTGCTAGTCTGTTTATACTTTTCTAACCAAAGATGTGAACTTTAACGTTTCTAATCTAGAAATCTAACCTATTAACTCTCGTTATATAGATCAAATAACTATTCTTTTATCATGGGGATCTAGGGTTTACATGACTTTCATCAAAGTAAAACAATCAAGCATGCACATCTTTCGATATAATTGCAATAAACATTCAAACATGATAAAGAAACAACTTGTATTAAAAACTCACAAATTAATCAAGATTCGAATCAATAGTTGACGGACAAAGCTTCACAATGCTCGCTCAAGGGCTTTTAGCCTCTAAGCATCCTCTTGAAAGCTTGGAATTGTTGAAGAAAAGAACATAAAACTAACTAATTTAATCTAGGATTTAAGTGCATAAAACTGAAGGAAAAGTATGTAAAAACGCAGCCTGAGCCGCCCCTAAGATTAGGGTTTTGAGTAATGTGTGTATGGTATCATTAGGGTTGAGATAATGCGGCTATATATAGAATCTTAAGTCGGTTTCAAAGATGTCGGCGGCTGGGCGCCCGTCCACTCATTCGGGCGACGCGTCCGGTCTTCAATATCAACTTCGAATCGGGCGAGTCTTCATCGACGCCCGTCCTTCACAAAATTGGGCGCTCGTCCACCGAAAATCTGAACATCTGAACCAAATTTCTCCTCCTGGACGCTCGTTCAATTGACCAAACGACCGTCCAACCGGGGCGCTTGATTCAAGCTTACGGGCGCTTGATCCGGGATCGACTTAATCTTGATTTTTCCATACTTATCTCTTTTTCTTCAATTCAAATCATCATTATCTTTTCTATCATCAATGTAATTCGACTCTTATCTCTTTTTGATCATCATTTGAGCATCAAACATGTACCTATAACACATTAAAACATCGCAAAACGTAATATCATCCAAATAATCATAAAATCAGAATTAAAACACCAAAATTAACCAATTTTGCGAATAACTCATTAAAAACCTCATTTACTCAATAATTCCATTAAACACTCGTTTCTTATGCAAATTATACAAATATGAGGGAAATTATCATAAAATATATCAATATAAATCGTATAAATTCACCCTTAACAACTATCAATGCCCTATTTAATAGTACATCAGCCTAGAGACATTTAAGTATCAAACTTGTTAAAGTGATTAGAGACCTCATCAACCATAATCCCCTATCATGGTTTCTCTATCACAGTTTAATACTAAGGACGTTATCATATAACAATTCATAATTGGTTCTTTAAAAGAACAAATATATGACAACAGAAAAGCCATTTAATATATGTATAAACATAAAGAAATAGTAGAAATGATCCGACCCGGTCGGATCCGGTCCAACCCGATTGGGTTTAGGACACTATTTCAACAATCTCCCACTTGGCCTAAAACCAATCACTCGCACACACAAGACCAATTTGAAACACAAGAATCCCATGCAATACTCGCAACCAGCTCTAGCCATGATTGGATCGCTATCCGTGGGGACTCAGACTATCTCCATATTCTGTTCTAAATGACCAAGTCAAAGGAACCGCCTAAACACACACACGAATCTCTGACGAGACCCTGGTCCTTGCTTCAAGCAATGAATCCACTTACTATATCAGCTATATAGAAAAGGTGGAAGAACCGTATAAGGTTCGTGAATGAACCTTCTGATCCATGTATTTGCTCCCGCTAGCCTCAAGGCACTCTGTGTTTTGGCTAAGTTGTAGAATTTACAAAGTGACCCATAGCCTAGAACATTTCTAGCTCACTGTATCACTTAATCAAGGTGACTGCAAACCCAGATCGTAGCTCCCACTCGCCTTCGTAAGACTCAGGATATACGTCTATATAACTATATTTATTCGCTTCCAAGTTTCGATAAACTAGGAAACCATCCTTAACTTGTTTAAGGATGTTCTCGACATTCATCAGATTTACTTTCATACTTTCTCATGACTCTTCATGGACTATGAACATCCGGCATTACCTTTATGATGGTTCCATTTGCCGTAGCAAAGGAAACCTCCATAAGCATCATCTTTCACCTTATCTTTAGGACTAATGTCCTAACATAGATAGATCCTAAGAACACCGGCTAGCAGTATCCCCTGACGCGATCTATGCTAAACTCTTTTAGCATCACATCTATATAGGTAAACTATAATCTAACAGCAGTTAAATCTATCACTATAGATTCTTATTTCTAAAATAAGAACTATTAATCCAAGTGCTTTCGTAAAGACCTTGAACTACCAAACATTAATTGACTGTGACATGGGGTGACAATTCCCGAGAGAGATATCTAATACCTTACTCAAAAATAGTAACGCACTCCCACCATCCATCTTGCACATTGGGCATATTCTTCTTTTGACTAAATCAAAACTCCTTTGATTATCAAACAAAGAAATCGTCTAAAGAAACTTGTTTGAGTCCATAAATGGATCTCATGAGCTTACATATCATGTTGTCGCTCTCTTAACATCGAGCTTTACGCCAACGCGCTTCAACACTATCATATAGCCATGATACGAAGTTACAACAATCATAGTCTGAATAGAACTGGGCTCATCCTTTCAGGGACATTCCCTATAGGTAAGACATACTAGGTTCACAACCTGGTTGTCACTGATGGAATCTAATTCAGATATCATGGCTCTTAGCCATATCTCTCAATCTTGCCTTTCAAACATTCCTTCATAAGTCGTGAGATATTCATTCATCAAGATGAACATACCAGCAGCCCTTTTGGGCTTGAGGTTATCCACAGACTTACAGAACTTTTGTGTGCACTGAGCAGTGTTCTACACCCCATCGCTATGTGGCGTCTACTCACGTTCCCATGGTTGAATATATCTTTGTGGTTCTCAAACTCTTTTGAGATCTAATTCACTCCCACTGTTTCTCTTGGAAGAAACACTTCCTTGAGAAGACAGCATGTTTGGAGTTGCATATGTCGTACTAGGCTCCAAGCCTTTCTGACTCTGCCTATGACAACTTCAAATCATCGGTTAAGATATATTCGACATTATCTACTTCCGTATCTAATATGGAATTTATTCAACCTTTATTCTTTGGAACTCGGTTAAGTATAAAGACACTATCCCGAAACGGGTAAGGGATACTTCGCATGGATTGCGTCACACCTTTATCATATAAAGTGTTGTTTCCATTTCAAGAACACAATCCAATTGTGTATCCCAAAAACGGTATCCTTCAAGGGAGAATCATATTCCTTTTCAGACGACTTCTGAAACACCCTTCAGGTATTAATTATTTTAATCCAATTGAAGATTAATTCCTAAGTAGCTCATCAATCTCATATTCGTACTAGCTCGAACTTTTCAGGTTTTCCGAATTGTCGTACTTCAATAAGTACATTCAAATATTTCTAAAAATAGTCCTGGAGATTAATGAACATATTTGTGGCATCAATTGTCATAAGCCAACAAACATCGGTATGTTTAGGCTTTAGACAATTTTTCTAGATTTATTACCTTTTCTTAAAAGGGTATTTTAGTCATATTTAGATAAGATACGTATTACCACGTGATTCATAATCACATGGTTCAGAATGACATCTGATCACATGATTCCCCTCTATAGATACTATGTCTAGAACGACCACCAAATATTAAGGATAACAGCCATATAAATGTTTAGTTTAGATTTCATCACATATAGCAACTATATAGTGACATCAATCTAGTATGTTAGATTCAGTGACCTTTCAACTTTATCGGAATAACATTTATTCTTTACAATTGAATATGTCTATTAAATCCTAACAGGCAACTGAAAACATGTTCCTCATAAAATCCGGGACATAATAACATTTATTTAGTTCCCTTATCAGTTTACTAGATCCAGAACGTGGTAAGTGTTACAACGTTTGCTTCACCTTCCATATCTGTATTTAATCTTTCTAATTTTAATCACACTCGCAAGATATCATATATCTAAGAGTTGACTTGAACTTAGATAGATTTATCTCAACTCACTTGCGTAGAATAGAAACTTCGATAAGTTCTCTATTTAAGCACATGCCCTAACTTTCCTTTTAATCCGTTAAGCACTTAAAAAAATCTTTCTTATTGTAGTCTTCATAAGACTTGAGAAAGATCACAAGAGCCATGTCTTTTATTTCCTTTCGTAAAGAAAATATAAAGTTTATTCAACCTTTTGAATCGTATCAAAACATTGACCATTTAATTGACCTTTAAGCAATGATTAAAGAAATAAGTCGATACTTAAATCTTACAATTTTGAAAACAACCTTTCCAAAATTCGATGTGGTCATTCTTATCCAACGTTTGAATTAATTGTCATCATATGACTGAACGATCACATTGGATCATATCCAATGAGCTTCCGCTTTTCTTTCATAATTAAAGTCTTGGAGAACTCCATCAATTATGTCGTCTCTGATGGCCAAAATAGTGACGGTCCAACTTTGATCGGCAGTGTACCGAGTCGGATGCACTATAGTAGCGAGCAAGGTCGTATCCCACGAGGAATTTATCGAATACCAAAGTCGTTTTCGGATTTAGTTTAGATTAACCGAGATGTTTCAAGTTCAATTACACTAAAACGTAATATAAACTAAAGATACTAAGGGAAGAGAAACATAGTCAAACCATGATCCAATTGATTACTTTCGCCCCTCTAATCGATTATTCGGGAATGGGATTAACCAACCTACCAACCTAACACTTATATCGACTCATTCATGGGTGCAAACTCCTAAGCTAGTGTAAGACGCCATGCAACAATCCAACACCCTTTGCCCGGTTCAACAATCCGCCTTTAAGGATTCAACTGACCGAAACAAGATTAACGCGCTAGAGTTGGCCGATTTCATAACCGATTGAACCTCACTCCCTAATCAATCTAAACAACTCAGTTGTTTATAAAGAATGATCTTAAAACCCCTTTCCCACACTCCTTCGCAACATACATTTATAAAAGTGGTGTGTTTGGTCGTGAACTAGGTGATCAAGCTAATTCAAGCATTAAGAACAAGTTTTAAGACATGAATTCATCGATACAACATCAATTAAGCACTACCCATTCCCAATTTCATCAATTAAAGGGTGATTTCTCAATCTTCACAAGATTTGACTATGAAATGTTTAGCTACTCATAGTAAAACAAGAAATAACAATCAAAACAAGAATTGAAGCCATAAAACAAGAAGAAAGATGCTATTAATTACCAAAATCGCAGCAAATCCGGATTACATCAAGTTTCAACACCACCCATTGTCAATTGATGATGAAGAGGATCCAAAATGACGAAATCCAAAAGTAGAGTAGAAATCTATGCAAGATTATGCTAAATTTAAGTAGTATCTAGTGTAGGAATTAATCTAAGGGTGAAGGCGACCTAGAGATGAATTTGGGGATCTATGAGTGAAGTATGAAGTGTAGAAAGTAGAGGGGAAGTGTGTAAAAATCTATGCAAAAAGATATATATATATATGCTCCAAAAATTATGCTTGAAAACGGCCTAATGTGCGCACATTCCGCCTGGTGTGCGCACACAATACAACCTGTCCATCCAATGTGCACACACCTTTCTGAATGTGCGCACATTCTTTCTGTGTCAATATTCAGCATTGACAGGCATTCAGTAATTTGGAAATATCTTTCTATGTAGAGCTTCGATTTGAGTGATTTAAGTTGTGTTGGAAAGATCATTTAAATATCTACAACTTTCATGAAGACTACAAGTCCAGAAAATGCCTTCAAAACAGATCAAATTGCAGATAAAGTCAATGTAAGGCGAAAGCATCAACTATATTTGATCCGTTTCCATTCCTGGGCTTCGGTTATGCCTCTCTAAACCTCATCCCTTGTCTCTCAGGCTCATAAGTCACTGATATCCTGCATCAAAACATCCAAATACATACCAAGCATAACTCCGCAAGAAAGGTAGGGCTCAAATAGGGTCTAAAACACCGAAAAATGCCGAGGATTCCCATATTTGTGATGGTTCACCTATAAGTGAGTGTGCAATGTGATTTTACACTATAATAGATCTAAAACTACCCAGAATGAGCCAAAAGAGTTGTAAACGGGGGTTAAAACATGCACCGGAGCATAGTAAAGTTGACTCTCATCAGACTCCTTGCCTCTAACTACTATAACAGGATTGCTCGTGTCATTGCTTTATTTTAAAAGGATTAAAATTTACTTAACCATTCTTGAGAACGTTTCTCAAACAGTCATAATTTGGTTTTACTAATCGAGAATAAAACATAAATGTAAAGTTTGCTAAAACTACAACATAAAAATAAAGATAAAAGAGTGTTGTTGTCTATACACGTAAAATCAAATATGGTCTTTAGGATTATGATTTTGCTCCCACTAGTCAACTACTCCCAATCGACTTTCAAGATTTTTTCAAAATTCTTTAGTGGCTGGAATCCTATCTAGTTGACTCGATCCCCGACGTGGGCCGATCGACCGGGTCAATTTCGACGGGTAGGTACTTCTTACCAATCGCGTCCAACGCGACTTCCAGTGGTTTGACTAGTCAACTATTTGACAATTCACATCGTCTATGTGGTAGTCAACCTTATGTCTCTAAAATCAGACGGTCCTGACGTGGGCCAATCACCGCAAGATTCTTAGTCGAGTCGTAACCCAAGTATTCATGAGATCTCATAACGATCATATCTCGTTAATGATGATATACCCGAGGTAGGTCAACTCCCGACGTGGGCCGATCAGCTATATCCGAACAAGGGCTCTTCACCGTCACTATAATATTGGGAGACATATTATAACTCGATTTTTGTTGTGGGAGTAATTTTAAATTAATTCACTTAATTAATTTTGAATTAATTCTCTTAATTAATTTATTACGGTCTCATCACGTATATCTATCTCTATAGACATACATCCTGCACATTCATCTAGATCGTGCCTAGTCATGCATCTATCGTATCATATAAAATAAATACAAGCACAAAATAAATAAATGCGTAAAGTAACTGGTATGATCATGGACTTTTCCTAGGTGCGGTTTCGAATACAAACTAACGAAACCGCGGGTCACAATCTAAGGGTAGCTGCAACCGCCAATAGGATCTTTAATGCGCCATCTCTAATGAGATCTTTATTCTTCTTTCTTCGGTCTCCATCTTCTGCTCCATTCTTGTTACATTTAATTCTATCTAATAAAATAAATACACCCACCGCATACGGGGGGAGCTAACAAGAATGGGATAAATGCTGAAAATAAACTAGGTCACGTTCTTCATAACGGCCTAGGACAATTTTTAAACCAACAGAAAATTTAAATCATTCACATCTATCCTATCGATCGAGTCACGATCAATCGGGTCCATATAATCATATTATATCTACTATATCTAATCCATACAATAACATCTTATGAAAAAGATAAAATTAAAATTTAACTACTTGCGTCTTCATTAATCAATTAACGTTTAATCTATTAAATAATTTTATCCAATCAATTAATTAATTAACATTTAATTAATTAAATAATTTTAATCGAAATAAAATTAACGATTAATTTTAAACGATTTTAATTTTAATTTTAATTAATTAGAACTATTCTAAAAATAAATCAAAATTCAAATTAAGTCTCTTTTGTTTCTTTCATTTTGATTCCTAATCAAAAGGGATGCCTTTGGTTTCCTAAATCAAAAGACATCTTCCTAAACCAAATTTGGTTTAGGCCTGGCCACTTTTCAAAATAAAAATTTTGGAAGTGGCTGAAACCCTAGCTTTTTTACAAATCAAATATTTGAAGCGCTGCAAACATTTCCAAATCAAATATTTGGAAAGGGCCAAATAATTTTGGTTTAAAGCTGTACTTTCCAAAATCAAAATTTTGGAAGTGGCTGAAGCTGAGCTTTTTCCCAAATCAAATATTTGAAAAGTGTTTGAGCTATTCCAAACAAAGTTTGGAAAGACCATTATTATTTTAATGCCATGTGGCATCCCAACGACCCAAACTATTTGAACCATTTGGTTAGTCACACGACACAACTAAACAAAGAGATATCAATCACAACTATGAACCATATTGAAACACAAAATACACAAAACAAAATTTAGGGATCCACCAAAAGATGCACCACCGACGTCGATCGCCCCGAAGGAGCATTTGCCGCCGCAATTTCGGTGGGGTGCCGCGCCGATCGGCGAGCACCCCAAAAGCCGCCCCTTTTTTTTCGTGTATCGTTTTGCGAATCAAAAATCTTTCATCTTTTAATTACGTGATTTAAACGATAAAATTAACTACGCAAATTAATATGCTTATTGCTTAAGCTCGAAGCTCTCTCTGATACTACTGTTAAGAAATCTACGCGGGAACGCAGCGGAATTCAAAAATTTATTTCCTATCGACCCAAGATCGACTTCGTTTAAACAATAAACAAATAAGCTAAAGACGGTGGTTACCTTGGTTGATCTAAAAGATCGACGCTTTGACCGTCTAAGGATAGTAGTTTTGCATAGAGCCGCCCAAGTGTTCGGCCTCTACCGCTAGTCCATACGAACAGCCCGCCGGAATCCCATCATGGATTGCTATTGGAAAACTCCGGTTGCTAGACCGGCCTTTTTCCCCTCTCTCCAACTCTCTAGAGTATGCTCTATATTTTACACAAGAACTATTAGTTCTTGGAATTGTGATGTACAAAAGAGCTTGACACCCACTTCCGTCATATAGAGGAGGTGGCGCCCCAATGAGAGTGGAGGAGAAAAAAAAATTTCCCAATAAAATAAGAAAAATATAATTGATTGATTTATCACATTAATATTCAACATCTTATATTAAATATTTCTAATATATTGTCAATATCTTATATTGACTATATTTATCTTATTACCATAAATCAATTTACACATATGTGCAAATCTATAGTCATTAATATCTAATATTAATATATGATAATCTTATTAATTAAATTACTTGTGATTCAAGTGTATCTTATACACTTCAATGTAGCGCCAATATATAGCCAAATCTGGTTTCCGAATATTCTTTAATTAATATAATACTATGATTAATTAATTTGCAAAATACATGTATATCACATATATACATAATTTCGAAATTATATGTATCAATATACATATTTAATTAATCAACATAATTAATATCTTGTATTATATTTATTCATAATAAATAAATACCACCATATTAATTTACCATTATAACATTTATAGTCGTGAGATAAAACTTTCCTTATTTGGTTATCATCTATAACCACATTTTAATACGGCTAGATGTTCTTATGTGTGTGACCCGATAGGCTTCGAATATGTTGGCCGTAGACACAAAGTGCAAATTACTTAAAATGCCCTTCATGCCTAACGATCACGGGATAGCGTCAAAGCAACACACCGTGACCCCCAATCATCGGAAGAGTCAAATCCAATGACTACTACCTTTCATGCAAAACAGTTACTATGTAAATTACAATCCTATCGCTGTAATAATATCCATACAGTCGTTAGTCGAGTGTCAAAACATCAACGACCATATCTTATAATCTGGATATCAAGCTCTCTCGAAGTAACTCATTTACTTCCACTTTGCAAAGATTCACGATAGTAAGACATTCCTTATAAGAAGGCCCTTTCGGATATTCACCCTACTGATAGGGTACGCGATTCTCAGACGACCAAACATGTATACTCTGCATGCTTCAGTATCACACCCAATCACTACCGCATTATCGCCCCGTGGTTAGGGGAAACCTCAATAGTGTCAAAGCATGACAATCCACACCGTGATGCCATGTAGACTCCGGTCCTAAGGATAATTACACAACCGTCACATAGTGTGACACTTATCCATGTAAGTGGGTCAGTCTAACGTACACATTCTCTAATACACGTCCACGTACAGTCCAAGTGTCTCTACACTTCGATAGACGAGATCTATCTCTGCCCTTAAAAGACAGAAGACATCTAATACGTGCTAGTCTGTTTATACAATCAATGCCCTATTTAATAGTACATCAGCCTAGAGAATTTAAGTATCAAACTTGTTAAAGTGATTAGAGATCTCATCAACCATAATCCCCTATCACGGTTTCTCTATCACAGTTTAATACTAAGGACGTTATCATATAACAATTCATAATTGGTTCTTTAAAAGAACAAATATAGAAAAGCCATTTAATATATGTATAAACACAAAGAAATAGTAGAAATGATCCGACCCGGTCGGATCCGGTCCAACCCTATTGGGTTTAGGACACTGTTTCAACAGTCCTTGCCTGAAACACCGAACTTGCTACCGCAATCTCCAGATCCTCTGCAAAGCTCTCCCCGGAGAACCCTCACACTCAGAAAACAAAAAGATTTATAGAGAGGAAAGGCTAAGAGGAGGCAACGAGCGGAAAGTGTTAGAGGTTTCGAGGGGTGAAGCCTTATATAGGAAAGGGGAGCTTGATCATGCGGACAGGGAGCTGTCCATCTAACGGTCCAGGTTTGCACGGCCTTTTCGGTTTTCGAAATTCAAAAACCGTCATCATTAAGGCACGTCCATCAATGCCCACGTAATCATACCCGGCAGTTATCCGCCCACGTACTTGGACTGTTACCGAGACGGCATAAGTACCCACGTATTTGCGGTTATCAAGAGAGCTGACGACAACCACGATCCGACGGTTCAACTACTCCACTACTCATGTACAGATAGATCACCTCGCTAAGAACGAGCTCACCGTCAACAGGCTATCAGCCAAATCACTTTGAGGCCGCCTGCTTGAATAGCACGGTCCTAAGTAAACAAGTCGCTTTAGACGACAAGGTCGCCATAGACCCAAATTACTTTGAGGCCACCCGTTTGAACAGCACGGTCCTAAGTAAACAAGTCGCTTCAGACGACAAGGTCGCCATAGACCATATCACTTTGAGGCCGCCCACTTGAACAGCACGGTCCTAAGTAATCAAGTCGCTTCAGACGACAAGGTCGCCCTAGACCCGAACAATGCATAATCATTGCGTACACTTTACTCCACACTTGACATTTCGTGAAAATACCCAAGACATGGAGTAGGTGGCCATTGATGTGTATAAATGATATCGCCACCTATGAGTCCCGGAAACAACCTATCTGGACCACCAAGTCGGATAAAGGCCGCGGCCGTAGTGTTCGCTACTCCAAGCAAGTCAGGGTCGCCTCAGTCAGGTCCCCGCCTAGAGCACTCAAACCTACAAGGTCACTAGAGGCTCAAGGGCCGACTTGCGACCTGGACAATAGATCCATAAGAGATCGCATAAGGCTTGTGGAAATATTACAAAGATTACTTCAAAGAGATTGATGAGTCTCATTGAAGTTCAACAGTGCCCAAAGACCTCGAAAAATTAAATCTGAGGATATTTTGTACACTTTATTTAATTATAAAAGACATATTAATTGTGATACATATAAACAATTAATATGTCAAACTCTAGTTTACTTTATGTCATAGACAATTAATATGTCATAGACATAGCTTTTACTTTTACTTTTACTTTTGCATGCGTGCCGCCCACATCTACATACTCAAGTGGCCGCCCAAGCTAGTGCTAGTCTCTCTCAATTGTATCTATTTATACACCTCTCATATCAATGAATAAACCAAGTTGAAGTTTACTCTTGTGTTAACACATTCTCAAACTCTCTTCATGGTAGCGAGCCTTACCGAGTTCTAAAATCCCGTTGCAAAACTCAGTTCCTTTTCGAAAAATGGTCAACATTATCTGAAGTTTCATCTTCTTGATGACTCACAATTGCGTCGTGACTGGGATAATCGAACACTCTTCTTTACAAATCATAAACTTGATGGTAACAATTATTTGCTATGGTCAAGGTCTATGAAAATGTATATCTCCGGCCAGGGCAAGATGGGATATCCATGCTGTTTCCAAACTCCGCCCTGTTTGGCCCGACCCCAAGTTTGAAGCATGGGACACAGAAAATAACCAAGTCATGACCATCCTCACGAGGTCTATGACAAAAGAGATCGATGAGAACTTTATGATGTATGACACTTGCTAAGGAAATGCAGGATAATGCCGAGAGACCTTTACTCAAAAAAGGACAATACATCTCAAGTCTATGAACTCGGCTTCAGATTCAAAATTGCGCAGACAAGGATATGTCTCAGAACTCAATACTTTAATCAACTATCTAAGGCATGGCAACACCTAGATATGTTGGAAACTCACCCTGGAATGATGTTAAAGATGTTGCACTCTTTAAAGACATTATCGAGAAAAGAGAGTATTCAAATTCCTTACTGGATCGAATCCTACTCTTGATGATGTCGAGGTAGAATTCTTGCTACTAAACCTCTTCCAAATCTCAAATCCATGTTTGAGGTCAAACATGAGGAAAGCAGAGGAAAGTGATGTTTGCTTGAACCCCTCGCCGACAACCCTACCGAAAGTGCCACTCTGGCGATCGTCGGGAACCTGCTTGAGGCTATCGAGGCTTACTGCGAAGCTCTTGATAATAAAATCGGAAGCTGCTCGTGACCACCGCAAACGCACTAATCACACCAAGGACACTTGCTGGAAGCTACATGGCAAGCCTAACTCCTCCAAGACCTCCGGACACGCCAAGGAAAGTCGAGGCGGATACATAAGTGAGGAAGAAGATGACAACAAAGTTGAATGCTCGACTTGCGCATTCAAAGCCTTCCTAACTCAACAAAAGGGAGGTAGTCACTCTCTTGACATAGCCTCTCATGCCAAGATAAAAATTCTACTCATCTATTAGTAATGAAACTGGATTGTTGACTCTGGGCCTCATCCCATATGATAGTAATAAAAATCTCATTACTCAACTTAAGCCATGTCCCCAAATTCACAATATTAAGATCAATGATGGATCTATCTCTAGTGCAAAAGGTTTTGGTCGTCACTTACTAATAAGATATGCTCTGAGAATGTCCTATTTGTTCCAAAATTAGATTGCAATCTACATCTCACAAGAAACTTACTAAAGATTTGAATCTGACTTTGTTGTTTTTAATGAGAATCGAGTGCACATTCCAGATCATTCCTCAAAGGCGATGATTGGGACTGCTAAACCTTGCTCAGTCTGCTTGTGGTCAACCTCTTTGAAGACAAGATCAAGACCGATCGCGCCTCAAGAGCACTCTCAAAACCTAGACAATATCATGTTATGGCATTATAGACTAGGACATCCTGGGCTTTAGTTATTTAAAGTCTATAGATCCTGAATTGTTTAAAGGTTGTAATTTGAATGATCTTCAATGTGACATTTGTCGGTTGCTAAACTCACCAAATCTGTGTATGCAAAATTACCTTACTTACCATCCACACCATTCACCTTAATTCACAAAGGACGTATGGGGACTCTCAAGAGTAAAAAGCATAACAGGAAAGAGGTGGTTTGTTACCTTCATAGATGACCACACCGTAACCACTTGGTTATTTTTAATGAAGGATAAGTCCGAAGTTGGACCCATCTTTCAAGAATTTTACAACATGGTCTCCACTCGCTTTGACACTAAGATCAAAATCTTGAAGACCGACAATGCTCTTGAATATTATGAGTCTCATCTCAAGAATTTCTTGATGGATAAAGGGATTGTCCATATCAAGAGGTTGTGTTGAAACCCCTCAAAGAAAATGGGGTTCTTTGAGAGAAAGAACAGCATCCGCTTGAAATGGCTAGGTCTATTATGTTTACCACAAATGTTCCAAAATATATGTGGGGTGAAGCCATATTGACTTCCACATACTTAATCAATGCACTTCCCAAAGCAGGTACTAGGCTTCAAAACTCCTATCAAAACCCTACTGACACACACTCCTCTCGCCCATCTTATTTCCCGATTACCTCCAAAAATCTTTGGTTGTCTTGTGTTTGTCTATATCCATGCCCAACACGAAGCAAACTTGATCCCAAAGCTCACAAGTGCATTTTCCTAGGATATGCAAAGGGCGTGAAAGGTTACAAGTGCTACTCTCCTTCCGAAAAGAGATTTTACAATTCTATGGATGTAAATTTTTTGAAAGGACTCCTACTACAAAGAAAGTCCACTGAGGCGATCAACAGATGGAAACTCGATAGAAATTGACCTAAACCCTTCCTTCAAAGAAACTCTTAACTCTCAAAGAACTCATCGATCCTCAAAGAGATCAACCCCAAGTACCCTATCGACTCACGGCACTCTTCATCGATCCTCAAAGAACCAACCGACTCGAGAGCCTGCGATCCCGAGCCCATCGACACTCGGCAAGAATCTGCAGATCCTCGGCAGCTCATCGACATTGATGACGAGACTCTATTGCTCTAAGGAAAGGAAAAGATCATGCACCGATCATTCTATTCATACTTATTTATCTTATGATCGCTTGTCTCCTGCCTTTTTGCCATGTTTACACAGGACTGGACTCTCACTCTATCCCTAGAAATATTCGGAGAGGCCCTTCAAAATGATAAGTGGAAGGTGCTTTGTTAAAACCGAGATGACCGCCTCCCGATAATCATACTTGGGACCTCACAACTCTTCCCAAAGGCAAGAAGACAGATTAGCCTGCAGATGGTTATTCACTATCAAATACAATGCCGATGGTACACTTGACAAGTACAAAGCCGAGTTGGTAGCAAGGGATTCACTCAAACTTATGGTATTGACTATAAGGAAACTTTTGCACCAGTGGCAAAACTCAACACCGTCGTGGTTCTCGATCTCTCTAGCTGTCCAACCGGTGGCCTCTACACCAATTGGATATCAAAAATGCTTTTCTCAATGGTGATCTCACCGAGGAAGTCTATATGAATGTACCTCTCCTGGTTTTGTCAATCCCACACTCGGGGCAAGGTATGCAAACTCGGAAATCTCTATATGGCCTGAAGCAATCCCAAAGAGCCTGGTTTGGGAAACTTACTCTGTGGTCAAAGCTGCTGGATATCATCAATGCAACTCGAGATCACACTATGTTCATCAAGACAACCAACCGGAGAAGGTCTATTCTTATTGTATATGTGGATGATATCATCCTTCACGGAGATGACTCTACCGAGATTCAAAATTTAAAGACTCTCTTGGCAAAGGTATTCCAAGTTAAAGATCTGGGCTCCTAAAATACTTTCTTGGTATGGAAATAGCTAAAACGGTAACGGCATTTCAATCTCTCAAAGGAAGTATGTACTAGATCTCTTTGAAGAAAATCGGCATCTTTGGGATGCAAACCTCTTTGTATCCCCAGAGAGACCCCCCGTAACACACTCTTCGCATGGTGACATTGTTTGTCGAGAAAAGAACAATATCAAAGGCTTGTAGGTAAACTCATCTACCTTTCTCACACAAGGCCTGATATTGCATATGGGGTTAGTCTGGTCAGTCAGTTCATGCACTGCCCTACTGAGCAACATTGGGATCTTTGTGAATAGATATTGAGATATTTAAAGTCCACTCCTGCCAAGGCCTGCCACTTCACCAAGTCTACCGATAGATCAATCAAGCGTCTACACCGATGCCGATTGGGTGGATGTCACATTGATGCATCGATCTACCACAGGCTATTGCTCATATGTATGGGGAACCTGGTTACTTGGAGAAGCAAGAAACAACCTCTCAGGTGTCAAGCGATCTTGGTTTCGAACTTAGGGCACTTGTACTTGGCATTTGTGAAGCTCTATGGCTAAAAAGTGGTCTTGGATCAACTTCAAAGAACCTCATCAAAGAACCTATCACACTATCTTTGTGATAATAATTCACCTTATGCATGGTGAAGATCCCGCCCATCATGATAAAACCAAGCATGTGGATATTGACGACACTTTCAAGGAAAAGATTGATGCCAGGATTATCCAACTCCGTAGATGTTCCTCAATGCATCGAGAATCTTGATATTCTTACCAAGGCTATTCCCTCTTATGTTCAAAGAGACTTAGTAGCAAACTTGGCTTGCATCAACATATACAAACCATTTGAGGGGGGTGGAAATATTACAAAGATTACTTGGCCAGATTGATGAGTGCTTGAAGTTCAACAGTGCCAAAGACCTTTCGTAAATTCGTCAGATATTTTGTACACTTTATTTAATTATAAAAGACATATTAATTGTGATACATATAAACAATTAATATGTCAAACTCTAGTTTACTTTATGTCATAGACAATTAATATGTCATAGACATAGCTTTTACTTTTACTTTTACTTTTGCATGCTTGCCGCCCACATCTACATACTCAAGTGGCCGCCCAAGCTAGTGCTAGTCTCTCTCAATTGTATCTATTTATACACCTCTCATATCAATGAATAAACCAAGTTGAAGTTTACTCTTGTGTTAACACATTCTCAAACTCTCTTCAAGGCTTAAAAGGAAGCAACGAGAGGCAAGGGTGAGGCAGGACGATGAAGCAGGCGACCTTGTATGTGGCGACCTACGCGACCACGTAGGGAGCCGCCAAGATATTCAACCCACTTGTCGTCTAGATATTTAGTTTACTTAACTACGAAGATATCTTATACTTACTTAGCCCATAAGCTTCCCTCCTCCTATAAAAGGAGGGCTTGTGTAACCACAAAATACATTTTGAATAGCAAAAAGAGAACCATACTCTGCTAAAATCTTCTCTCAAACAGTTCATACTCTCCACCGCAGCACCGCCGGACACCACCGGCCTTATATACTATAAAACACATCCAATAAGCCAGATATCCACTCAACATACACCGCCAAGCCTCCGTGATAAGAAATCGCCTTATCCCTTAAGTACTTCCTTGGGTTGGAGGTTGCAGGAAGTAAATCAGGTATTTTTTTGAATCAGAGGAAATATGCCCTTGACATTATTCACGAGACCGGTTTGCTTGGAGCCAAGCCGGTTGATTTTCCAATCGAGCTGAACCATAAGTTGGCCTTGGCACAGGGCACTTTGTTACCAGATCCTGAGCGGTGTTGACGTTTGATTGGGCGTTTAATTTATCTTGGTGTGACACGTCCGGACGTACGCGTGTGTTCGTTTATGCTACGTAAGTTTGTTCGTAATCGTTTATTCGGTACTCGTGTTCTGCCACGTATTTAAACTTCCAACTCGAAATTGCCTCAAGTTTGACTTCTTAAACATCTTTTATTATCCAACTCGAATTTGTTTCGAGTTTGGCTAGTCAAAATATAAAAAATCAATATTATCGTCTGAAATTGTATATTATCGTCGATTATGCTAATACTACTACGGTAAAAAAAAAAAAAAGTGATTACCGCAAACAATGATTGAGCAAAGAAATTAGATGTGAATTCTCAGTAAATCTGTTTGATTGGAAAGTCGCCAATTTCCATGAAGCGAGGAACAAGAAGAAGCAGAAAAACAAACACAAAGCAACGACTGCAAGAAAGATCAAATCTGGATCATGGGTTTAGCCAATGAGAATACAACAGGGTTTGTTTTGGCTCTATGTTCAAGTGGGTTCATAGGTGCCAGTTTCATCATCAAGAAAAAAGGCCTTAAACGTGCTGCTGCAGCTACTGGTGTCCGAGCTGGTCTGATTGAGCTATTTTGGTTTTCATTTTCCATTCTTATTTATAAGAATTGAAACTTTAATCGATTTTTCCTTCTGGGCTTTTGGTTTTTGTATCATTTGTGTTGGTTTACAGGTGTTGGCGGTTATACATATCTATTGGAGCCTCTTTGGTGGCTGGGGTTTTTCACTAGTAAGTAATCTTTTGTTTATTTGATAAGAATTTTGTGCAGTTGGTTTATAGAGAGTGTATAAGAACACAATTAAGTTAACATAGAAAAGCTTGAGTTGTTAAAGAGGAGAAGTGCTAAGAAAAGCTTAAGTTGTTAAAGAGACGAGAAGTGTAATGTGCATATGTATGCGTTAACCCGAATTGTCAACACGTGAACAAGACTATGCATGTTGTAGGAGAGTAGCAACAACAGTAATTCTTTGCTTTTCCATAAATGGACAAATGAGGTTTGATTCCATGATTTCGTCTTCTGATACCTTGATACAAAAGCTTTGAACTATTAAGGAGGAATGTACTTTACACATATATACGCGCTAACACGTTCTATTTAGAAATACTTGTGATGCCTAGTTGATCCTCCTGTTGTCGACTGAATCACCTAGTTTTTTTCCTTTTTTTTTCTTTCTGAATGTGTGACTCGAAATTCCCCACTGTAATTTATTTCAAATTGGTTATTAGCGTAGTTGTTGACAGCGTGCAGAAACTTATTTTGGTTCTTGTTTGTGATACAGTGATACTTGGAGAGGTTGCAAATTTTGTAGCATATGCGTTCGCTCCTGCTGTTCTTGTTACTCCTCTTGGTGCACTTAGTATAATTGTTAGGTACTTTATGTTTTCGTGTTAATTTACAAGTACAATTATTGCCTCCCTTTGGTAAAATTTGTGGTTTCGTAACCTGAATGATTCAAGCGGTTGATGTAGTGCTGTGTTGGCTCATTTCATCTTAAACGAGAAGCTACATAACCTGGGAATTTTGGGTTGTGTGATGTGCATTACTGGTTCCATCATAATCGTGATCCATGCACCACAAGAACGTACTATATCATCCGTACAAGAAATATGTCAAATGGCCACCCAACCAGGTATAATTTTTGGACGCCTTTAGTGGTACCGGATCGGAAACAATCAACCGGCATAAAGTCGATTCTCAGTTGTAGAATGAATTGTGAAAAGTCGATTGATTGTTACTGTGGTGCCACAACTGTAGATTTGGTGTGTTGAACTAAAGACGCCCTAAAATTTCTAGTTATTATATTGTTTTGGCTTTATCTGGCATACTCTGATAACCTCATGACATTATTAGGTTTTTTTCTGCAGCTTTTCTGCTTTATGCAGGATCTGTTATCATCTTGGTGTTTATTCTTGTCTTCTATTTTGCGCCTCAATATGGAAATACAAACGTGCTCATTTTCACTGCCATTTGTTCCCTTATGGGTTCTCTCTCTGTAAGTTTTGATTGATATTCTATATTTCCAATTTATTTGTTTCTATCAGGTGTTCTTGGATCTTCAGTATCTACATGTATAAGATTTCTCTTTTTCATCTCGTGACATTTTGTATGGATCTCCTCAATCAATCAGCATTTTCTGTTGTTTGTAACTTATAATCAAATCTGTCAGCATTTAAAAGATTCATATAGGAAATGGTCATTGTTACGAGTAGCTAAAATATTGCGTAATCCCTCTTCTAAAGTTCTCTTTTAACCAGCGTACACGTGTGAGCAGTAAAGTTCGTAGTGCTTTCTCGTCCTGTTGAATCTTAAGCTTCTGTTCATATACTTTACCTTTCTGTCATCTTCAAAGAAACACTGTTGTAAAGATACTAGAAAACATTGAAAGCCGTTTCATGCAAATGTTGCCCCTATCATTATATTGACCTAGAATCCTTTTTAGATTCCACGTCGATTTGAGTTTCCCCGGACTTGACTACAATCTACTCTGAGTATATACCTTGACCCCTTGGATAGCGATCCAAGAACCGTAGGTATAAAGAATGCCACAAGATCCGCTCACAGTCTTGATAAGTTTTTGAATTACCGATCTATTTATGCAGAGAATACGTATTTCACATGCAAATTGAGTAAAAACTCGGGAAACATGTTAGTTTCATCATCACCGATGTACATACATAAATAAGCTTTTAATAAGGTACTAGGACACACCTATGCCAGCTCCGAAAAGTAAGAAGTGACTTTAGTTACAAAAAATATAACAAAGACGGCTACGACTTCTAGATGCATCGGTAACATTCTAGAATATGGACCCCCATGTAACACACACATAATTCAGCCTTAGAAGGCTTATACACGCCATGAGACTTTTAACAGGCCCGTACGGGTTGCACTTTAGCCCCGTATGGGCTTAAAGTAGAAGACTTGGGATTATACGGCCATTATAAGACTAAACAAGATCCAGATAAAGTAGTAAGCTCCTAAAGAACAAGACTAGCCGCTTAGGCTAAAAGGATGACTATGTTCGGCCCAGAAACTTTGACTAATACTCTATATAGCTATTCTTTGTGCTATTTTGTTTCTTTTTGGAACAATTGTGCTTTTAAAAGCTTGTAGGCTGGTCCACCTTTCTTCCATGCTCTTTTCATGGCCCAAATGAAGATCTCAAGGCCCAAGATTGTTGATTTAGGCGCCACATTCTCCATAGAATCAGCTATTAAGATCTTATGTCGCGTTTATTGGTTGGTTTGCTTGTTTAAGATCTTGCCAAAACTCGTGTCATGTATCGTTTTCATGCTCAGAGTTTTCCATGTTGCATTTTGTTTATTCATCCTATTCGAAATGTGCAACACCATGGTCTTGCAATTTCCTCATTTTTGTTTTATTTTTTATTGTGCAGGTTATGAGCGTTAAAGCGCTTGGTACTGCATTTAAGTTGACTTTCGAGGGGAATAATCAATTAGTCTACCCTGAAACCTGGTTTTTTATGTTTGTTGTGGCTATTTGTGTCATCACACAGATGAATTATCTCAACAAGGCAAGTATTGAATCCCTAAAAATGATAAAATTTAAGTTTCCTGCATAATACATATCTTTATATCTATGAAAGTGAAACATTGTTATTTCTTTCTTTCTTTATTTTCCCTTCTTGTTCTATGTGTCCTGTGTCTGCGCGTTTTTCTCTCTTTGGTGTTTTGGCTTGAACAGTAGAGGACCCCCCCCCCCCCACCACCCCCCTCAAATACACACACCCTGGTTTGCTTTATCAATTCTGAAGTGCATCCTACATCTTATGAAACTCTTAAGTCATTCATCTGTAAAGCTTAATCTCTGTTTAATATGTGGTTAATTATTCTTCAGGCACTTGACACCTTCAATACTGCAGTTGTCTCCCCCATTTATTACGTCATGTTCACGACACTAACTATCGTGGCCAGTATCATCATGTTCAAGGTAACATTTCTTTCTCGAACTATCATTATTGCAATAATCTTGAGTAAAGATAATCTTGAGCAATAATCTAAGGACTTATATGGTACACAGAAGAATCTGCACCTAAAAAGATTTATATTTTGAGACAGATGTAGTATTCTCCGATTCTAGGGTTGGTTTTTTTAATTTTTTTATTGTTTGTGTAAATGAAAAATTTCAGGATTGGGAGAACCAGAATGGTAGTAGTATCGTATCGGAAATATGCGGCTTTATTGTTGTGCTTTCTGGAACAATCTTACTACATTCCACTAAGGACATGGACAGAAGCTCATCCTTCAAAGGTACAAAAACTATGCTTTTTTTTTTTTTTTTTTTTTTTTTTTTTTTGGTACACGAAAAGTTTAGATGGTTTCGGTTCCAGTTACCATCTCGAGCCAAAGATGCTGCAGGTAAGAATTTCCCGGTTTGAGAAATTTTTACCGAGAGAGTTTTGTGCATGAATCCGTCAGATGTATGACACGTGTACAAATAGACAAATACTACTTGTTCTTTTTGTATACGTGTTATACATCTCTAACTGTTCAGTGAATAATAGCGGAGGGTGCGGGCAAGAATTTCTCGTTTTGGGATCTTACCTAGAAAGCCTTCTTGTACACTATGTATGACACGTGTACATATAGACAAATACTACTCGTTTTTTTATACACACATCTAACGGTTTAGTGCATAGCGAAGGGTGCAGGTAAGAATTTCCCGTTTTGGTTTGCCTTTAGTTCAAGCTTTTTCTTAAGCCTAACATTCGTATCGGTTTGTTACACAAATATTTCTGATTTGTAACTCGATGCAGCCAATTACGCGTCTTTATCTCCTACGTTATCTACACGATTATGCGGGGCCAACGGGGAACTACCAAAGCATGAATCTGAAGAACAACCACCATCTGAAGAAGCATGTTCAAGAGGACAAGAGCTATACGCGCATAACGGCATCGTTTAGGGTTCAAAAAAGAAGGATAAAAGACACTTTCGTCCCTTTTGTTTCATGATTTTTACACTTCTATCCCCCAATGTTTCATCTTATCTCTTTTAACCCCCATCTATGCATTTCTTTTACCTTTTCAGTCTATTTTTTCATTGGTTGGAGCAAGCCATACCTTCAATGCTGGTTGTTATGCAACACTTTGGACTGAAAATGTTAAAAAGAACAATGCATAGATGATGAAGACTAAAAGTGTCGAGATGAAACATTGAGTATAGAATTACCAAAAATCGTGGACCGTTTAGAACAGATATTCTTAACAGAGTTCTGTGTGAAGATATGAGCCCTAGTTAAGAAGAAGCATTTGCAGAAAAGAGTAAATTATGTACAAAATCTGAGTTTGTATAGCAGTTTCCAGGAAGAATTGTGATTTTTTTTTTTAATACTATTTTTTATATATAATGTCATTCTTTGATTGAATTTGAATTATTTTTCGATCGTTTCGCAACCCTGTTTTGTACTCGTTTATTCTATTAACATTGAAATTGTATGCTTTCGTATCATTTTGAATAAAAAAAATGAAATTGTATGAAAAAAAAGTACATAATGTCGGTATATATTAGGTGTAAAATGTTATGAAAACATATAATCTTAATGTTATCAAAACGAAACATGTTTTAAGGATTTTCGGGTTTTTAAACATATAAATTATTCTTTCCTCAAAAAAAAAAAAAAAAAAAAACCATATAAATTATTCGTGTAAAAAAAAAAATATATATATATATATATATATATATATATATATATATATATATATATAAATTATTTTTTTCCCTTTATTTTTTTTTTTAGAACCCTTTTATTATTTTTTCTTAAATGAAGTAATAATTACAAAAATAAAAAGTGGTGGCAAGTCCATTATCAAGTTGAAGAACACGAATACAACGTCAACGTTTTGTCCCCCTGCTCCATTTATGGGAAAAAAACACTAAGTAAAGACTTGACTTTGATTTTATGTTATCGGTTCTTTTTAACTTATAGTATTTTTATTTTTTTTTGAAAAAGAAATAATGTAAAGTCTTGTCAATTTAAAGAATATGTGAAGATTTGTCAATAAATTTGCATCGTTTGTTGTTAATCGATGATATGAGTAACACTCTGATTTATGTTAATTATAAAAATAATAATGATGGATTTGTCACATCTGGTTGTGGTGGGTCAAGACCCTATAGACTAGTGCCTTTCATAAGGGTTGAGGCCCTTAAGGGCCAATGCCCAATCGTGGAGGTGAGGGGGCCAGGCGATATCTAGAAAATGTGGAATCATATTCTACTTACTGAAATTTATTAAAACAATCGGTAGGGTATTGAATTTAATGTGATTTGTACGTGTTTTTCAGATCGACCGCGCGTGCTATTCTTTCGCATTTTATTAGTTCTTGTGCCTAGACGAAAGCGGGTAAAGCTCTTGTTAGTTTTTCATGGTTTAGCCTTTGATGTTGTTTACGGACATCCGAAGAGGTTAATGATGGAAAGGGATTGACTTTTTTTTTTTTTTTTTCTACGGGATACGAAAGATTTTATTTAAACTACGGGAAGAAATCGAACCTGGGTCCTTCCACTGGAAGCCAGGGTAAACCCCAGCGATGACCACCGGGGATATGGGCCGTGCCCAAAGGGATTGCCTTCGAGTTATCCAAAAGACTCCATGTTATATAACACAAAATATTAGCTATACATGTCAACAAAAAAAAACTTGTTATTCTTTTATGGAAACCGACAAACTTTATATATGAACTGTATATATTTATGATACAATTATCATAAGATGATAGAAATAAAACGATATGATACAAAATTTATCAAAGACAAAAACTCAAAACGAATTAATTTCTAAAACACAACTCTTTTCCTTCTTCGTTAACTCCCTAATAGCTTCTTCAAATACTTCAGCTTCCTCCCTTTTCCGTCATCGAACGCCTCCGCCACCCACCGTCCGTCGCATTCTTCCGCCTTCTTACCTCCAACCACCGGTTTTATTACCACCAAAGTCGCCCCTTTCATCACCTTACCGGATCCCGGCAACTCGAGCACCGGCACATACCACATCTTCATCCTTAGAGTAGGCACTTTACTCCTCTTCAACAAAAACCCCTCTTCATTTTCCATCGATTTCTTCAGTTCTTGAATTTGTTCTTTGTTCATTGAAACCAGCCCTTGATTATCTTCATCTTTAATCACTAAATTATCCATCATTTCATGATCTTTTAATGTTTTTTGTGCTAAAACATGTCTTGCAGATGCAGCTATTAAGCAAGACAGTGACCAAATAATCCTCATTTTAAAACCATCTTCGTTAGTATCAATCAAATTCTGATCCAAACCTTGCTCTGTTTCTTGAGAAAAACTCGAACTAATCGATGTAGCACCAACCAAAACACAGCTTTTAATCTGGCTCCCAAATTCAGCTCTCCACTTCAATAAATTTGAGCCCTTCATTTCCAAATTCGATTTCGGAAGCTTAATCTCTAAACTCCTCAATGATTTAAACGGCTTCAGAACTTCATAAGGTAAAATACAAGAACTTTCTGCATCACTAGAAGAAGACTTCTGGGATGATTTCAAGAATCCCAAAATGAAATTCAATGGCTTTACAACAATCTTCTTGAACAAGCTCTTTTCTTCATGGGATTTCTTCGAAGAATTCTGGGTTGGGATCGAAAGAAAAACTGAATCAACTTCAGGGATTATAGAATTAAAACGCTTGTTAACACACATAGCAAAAGACAGAGACTTTGCATCATGTAGCTTGTTGAACACTAATAGAACAAGATGGTCTGGTAAACCGTCAAATGAATTCACTTGGGTTTGATCAAAGTTCATGTTTTTTCAGATTATTTTGAAAGATTTTGGAGTAAAAAGTGTGATAAAATTGGGGTGTATTTGTAGGAAAGATTTGGCGGGGTTAAAAATGGTGGGTTGGTAATGAAGATGACGACGAAGTAAACACGGGCAAGTATGACGCGGACACGTTTCAGAGAAATATAGCCGGCGTGGCAATTCTTTGCAATTTCCCTTTTTTTTTTTCCATATTTATCGATAGAGTAACGATAGAGGCACAAAAAAAAAGATACTGATGGACGCCATAACACGATCTCCAACCTCGATTTTGATGAGTGTAGTAATTGATTGCGATGCTGGGCCATCAAAATCGAGGCTGCCAAGATTATGTTGTGGCGTCCGTTGCATTTTTTTGTTGCTTTTCTATCATTACTCTTATCGATATAGGGACTGATATTTATAACAAAGTCGATCTATTCTCATTTTATCCGTATA
Organism: Gentiana macrophylla; assembly: GCA_026214975.1. NCBI lineage: Eukaryota > Viridiplantae > Streptophyta > Magnoliopsida > Gentianales > Gentianaceae > Gentiana > Gentiana macrophylla. Next base: position 70,121,071 of record CM047813.1, on the reverse strand, counting down.
TTCTATAAAAGTCGATTCTAAAGCCTATAACTGATTTCTCATAAGTATACGAGTAGATTAAGTGTCGTGTAAATAAATGTCCTCTAAAACTTACTTTTGAGTGTTACAGTGGAGTCGAATTTTGAAAAGCTGAATCTCACAAATGATATTCCACGTTTTAAATGTTGAATGTCTATATTTGACGTCTGGAAATCGGCTCTCACCTTTGGTTTAAGAGAAACATTACATTATGACGGTTATAAAAAGGTCATGACAAGTGACATGCATTATAATCACCACGTATTTCTATTTTTCTTTCATCATAAACACCCCTAGTATGTGAAAAATAATAGAGATGTATGTTATGATGCATGTCAGTTGATATAACAATGTTACAATCGTTATAGTATAAAATTTCTCCTCGTGGTTGAGTGACATAGATTTTATGTGGTGTCACTGTGTATATTACCATATGATATCTCATAATCTATACTATATAATCGATTAATATACACGAGTCATTAATTGATTCTGCATCATAATCGTTGATGGTAAGAATATGTTGTGAAATATTTACTGTACATTAGTCGTATATGTATCATTACTGGATGAATAAAGCATGTTGTCACCATAACAAACAAAAGTAAGGCAGGTGTCGTGATTTGATCGGTTACAAGTCGATATCCTAAATTATGAAGACAAATCACACACAATAGTTTTGAATATTTTATGTCCTTAAGGTCATAGCTCAGCGATAAAATAACAAATATATTGTAGTGACAACATTGTTTTTAAAAAGCGATTCGATTTATATCATCCACGAAACTCAAAAGACATGATAGTGAAATCTAGGGCTGAGCTTGGTCCGGTTTGGGTCGGTTCGGTTCAGTTTTTGCCTATAGCTGGTCGGTTTGGGTCAGAATTTATCCCCAAACCGAACTGAATCACTTGGAAAACCAATGGTTCGGTTTGAACCAATTTCGCTTTGGGTTCGGTTTGAACCAGCTTTTATCTATTAATGGTTGTTCGGTTTGGGGTTCGGTTCGGTTTGCATATATCATAAAACCCAAAAATAAGATCGGTTTGATTGGTTTAAAATATATATATATATATATATATATATATATATATATATATATATATATATAATATATTCGGGTTCGGTTTGGATTGGTTTAAAATAAAAAAAAACCAAACCAATACATTTCTGTTCGGTTAAAACCAAACCGGAAATTCGGCTTGTATCGGCCAGGTCAAATTGGCTTGGACGGCTTGGCTTTCGCTTTACTGGTTTTCATGCTCAGCCCTAGTGAAATCCTTTAAGTTGAGACTCGATTTGTTTATTTATTTATTTTTTTTGAATTTTAGATCAACAAAAACAAAATAGAAAAAGAAAAGTACACGACATGACTAAAAGCAAATGGAACCATAGCCTTTTCCAGTCAAATTAATTACACAACTACTCAATTATCCAAAGTATGTTGAACCAATGGATTTCTTGGTACATAGACTTTGAATTATATTTTGTATTTGTATTTGTATTTTTTTTTCTTTTGAGAAGAGTATTTGTATTTTCAGCTGAGAAAAAAAATATTTGTCATTTATTTCAATATAACAAAAATTACAAGCCTAAATTATATTTAGTTTGTGCAAAGAAAAACTCTTGATTCTTTAAATAAATAATTAAATAATAACTCTTGATTCATTAGCCTGTCTTTTTTTATAAAATACAAAATGTCATAGTCAATTAGGCTATCAAATATATGGCAAAACAAGGTATTTTTTTCGAATTGTTTGATGCTAAACATTCTTTTTTATCCCAACAAAAGCAGCATGACCAAGGTTACATATAATTGTACCACAAGACAAATAAATAAAGTGAGTAAGAGAATAATAAGTGTAAGATGTAAGGTAGACGAATAATCTATTTCTCATAATTGCTCTGACACAATTAAACGTCATAAACTGGTATGTCAGTGAGTTACTCATGATGTCAAAAGGAACCCACTTCTAACCGGTTGCCACTAGAGGTGGCCAAATGTAACCGGAACTGGCGGTTAGAACCGCAACCGGCGGTTTGTGAAACCGTCGGTTGGGTGGTTAGGGGTTTTGGCCAACCGGAACCGGACCGGAACCGAACCGGTAGTTGAACCGGCCCAACGACTATTCTTTGCAATGGCTTTTTTCATTTTTTATATTTTTTTTTTAAACACTTCAAAAAAATCCTATAAATACTACCACATTCCATTTCCAATTTCCTACATCAATCTCCTCTCAATTCTTACATGTTCTTTCTTACATCTTCTACTCATTTCTTTGATTATCAAGTTTGTTTAGTTGTAAAAAACAACAATCAAATTTACTTTACGATACCGATTTTTGAAGTTGTTGTGATTTAATCGTTACTTCAATACGGTGTTAGTTATAAGTAAATTTGGCTTGTATTTTATTCAACTAATTTTTTACAAGTGTAAAAAAAAATTCCTTTTTATAATCAAATTTACTTTACTAGACCGATATTTGAAGTTGTTCTGATTTTATCATTACTTCAATTCGGTTTTAGTTATAAGTAAAATTGGTTAGTTAAATTAATTTTTTTTATAACGGCTAAATTTAATTTAGATTTTGTACAATGTCAAAAAGAGGTGAATCATCACAAGGCAATCGAATTGTTACTTTTCGTGATGACACGGTTGTGCCGGAATCGGGTGATTTTGCTGGTGGCTATAGACCCCAACATTTTACAAACCCTGTCACCGGTAGTCACATTTCGATTCCTCACTTCGAGACACCTTTAGGTGTTACAATCCTGATGATTTTGAAAGTCATTACGACGATATAATGTCTCAACCTGTAAATTTTGACATCAACCTTAACGAAGCTGAAGATAATGAGCCTCGTAATGATGAAGCCGACGTTGATGATGATGTTGATGTATTTCCGACTGCTTCCCGTCCTAGACAAGGACGTGGTGGGAGTCATGTGGCTGCGAACACCGTGTGGTGCTAGTGCAGATCCTACTCCTATTCCAGAGTCAGTCGATTAGATGGTGGTGAAAGTACCCAATCCAGAGCTTAAGAAAAAAGGTTAAAATCAAAAAATTTTACGGAAATTTTCACAAAGGTTCCTCGGACTGATGAATTAGCATTACCAAACCCCGGAAAATATTTCTACGGGGTGTGCAATTTTTGGGGCACAAAATACCAAGTTAAAGGGGGTGGTGGTTACGGATCGATGCGGGGTCAAGACAGCGCATCTCAAACCCAGCTAAACATGCCGAGCTCCAGCGGAGGTAACACTAATCTACTTTTTATTTACACTCGTGATACCTATAAAGATCTAACCATGGATTTTGTTGCGGGAATGGGTCTTCCTTTTAGCTTTCCTAAGAATCCTTTTTTCGTAAGTTACATACAAGGGTCTTTGCAGCCGGCATTTACTAAGATCCCTCGTGCAACGGTTACTATGGATTTCAAAAATAAATTTATAAAACGACAAAATATTATTAGAGAAAGTTTGAAGAAAAATAAATTCTGAATATGTGTATGTGCCGATATTTGGGAGGATAGGAGGACCAACAATTTTTATTTGGGCGTGTCGTCTCACTGGATTGACAACACTTGGATTGTCCAAAAATGGTTACTTGTTTTTCGTTTATTTAACGAAACTCATAATGTTTCTAACATTGTATCTTTATTAGTTGATATTTTTTAGGAATACGATTTAATGATATAGTTTTTTCTATTGCGCTTGACAATGCTTCAAACAACACTGCTTCTATTCCCGACGTATCCCGATATTGTGAACCTCTTTTTAACGGTCAATTTTTTCATGTTAGATGTTTATGTCATATTTTTAATTTATGTGTAAAAGATGGTCTAAAAGTTTTTGACCATAATATTAATGCGATAAAAATTGCGATTTCGCATGTGTTAGGTAGAAATATTCTTGTTAATAAGTGGTATAAATTTCTTGAAGAAAAAGGTCATCGCCCTGTCAAACAGCCGCAAGATGTACCGCATAGGTGGAACACCACTTATGAGCTTTGGAAAAAAAACAAACAAAATTAAAAATGCCTTTTGTGAATTTTAAGTGAACGTTGTCCGAGCGAATATCGTTTGTATCCCTCTATTTGGACTGCATGCAAGACACTCGATGGATGTTTTTGAAGTATTCAAAAATTTACTAAATTGTTTTCAAAATGTTATGAACCCACAAAGACATTTAGTCTTGCTCGCTAAAGGTAGAAATAGTCGCCTAGTTTGAAACACGGAACACGACGCTACATTATTTCAATGTTTAGTGGCCGATGAAGGAGAAATGGAATAAGTACATGTTGTATATTCCTCGACACTTATCTCATTTCTTTTATTCTCGACCCTCGCTTAAGACTATTAGTGTGTCTAACATGTTAAGTGCTTACAATGATGCTTTGTCTGATATTCATAGAGTGCCTCCGGTAGATTATACAGCTTGAAGTAGATAGACATGAAAATTATTAAACACTTTGTATGTTGAATATGAGAGTATGTATGGAATGAGAAACGACGCGTTCCCAATCCATCCGCAAAGTGTTTACTAACCCCTCGCAGTGTCCCGCGGGAATTCAAAAAGTTCTGGATAAAATGAATTCGAAATGAAAGAAGGGAGAGACATCGTCATCCGATCAACGTACAGAGATATCCAAATTTTAAACACAACATTTGAAGGCTGTGAAACCGAATCCTATGATTTCGACTTCGACTTATTGAAGTGGTGGAAGAGACATGCTAAATAATTTCCAAAGATTTTGACCGTCACTATTGAACGAGCTTTCAGCATGGCAGGATATGTGCTTACCAATAAAAGATGTTCGCTTCATCCCGCCACTTTAGAGAAGCAAATGTGTTGTCAAGATTGGGTACGAGCTGAGAAGAGGGTGCAAGATATTGAGTCAGAAGATGACGAGTCACAGTTCGAAGTCGGTGACAGACTAGTGATGAGTGCCAGACTAGCTGTTATAGAGCAAAGGCAAAAAGATGTCTAGATCAAATGTATAGGTTTATTAGAGTTTGATTTTGTATAGGTTTGATCAAACAAGCATCAGAAAGGTCACCGGTGACTTACATCAAGACTAGTCTGAATCAAGAGGTAGCCGAGTCAAGAGACTAATCAAGAACCCGCTAAAGACCGGTAATGAGGGCTCAAACTCGGCTTATTGAAGGCTAAGGGATCAAACTTAGTAATTAAAGTCAAGGATATGGAATCGACTTTAGTGGAAGTCCGTGATGACTCGAACGGATTACATATACCTTGTGTACAAGGTCTAAGTTCCACAAGTTAAGTGGTGATTGAAACTTAGTTATATGCAAAAAAGGTGTAATCTAACTTCATAAATAAAAGTTAGATAAAAGACAGTTAGCTGAACTGTTTTTATACACAGCAAAATATGGATCAGCTTACTGATGTGTATGTCAGCAGGCTTATGTTCTCAGGAACCTGCTGGACACATATTTCAATTATTCAAAGGCTACATTTATTACAAAGAAAGGGACAGCTAACAACCTCTGATTTTATCAAACAAATCAATGGTCAAGATTAAAGGGACGTTGGATGATTCAAACCTTTATGCAATGAATACAAGTCAAAGGGTGGACAGACATGATTACACCACCTGGAACCACTATAAAATCTGCCTACTTACTTTCTGCATTTATATTCTGCACTTAGTTTATCTAACACATCAATCTACTGAATCTAGCAACTGAATCACACACATACACTACTGAAGTATCTGATACTTGGTATCATATTTAACAACAAGTAATAAGGCTTATTATTTTATATATTTACGCTGTACAAGTTCAAAGAAACTCAACAAATAAATAGACTATCGAGTGTCAAGAGACTATCAAGTATCAAAGAGGTCAAGTTGCTGAGTTTGTTAACTCCAAAAGTTTTAAGTGTTAAGTTTATTCACCCCCCTCTAAACTTAACCAAAGCCTTTTCAAGGGACCAACAATTGGTATCGGATCAGTGCTTCTGTTCTGAAGTAATCCTTCTTGTTGTGCTTGTGAAAATACTTTGGAAACTTTTTCAAGTTTCTGATTTTCAAAGCTTTGCATCATGGATAACAACCTCGTATGCTAGAACAATGTTGATGTGTTCTTTAGATCGCTTTGATGAGTATAAACGTCGTATGCAAAGCTTATCTAGTCCGCAACACATGATGAAATGATGGATGTGTCGACGATGGACCACCGGAGATTACCAAGTCAAGAATGAGTGGGAGATGAGACACGCGACATTCCAAAACCAAAAAGGGAATGGATCATGAAGATAGAAAAAAAGCAAATCTCAACAATATTGCTATTGATATCATATACAGAACTTTGATAGCAATATGTATATGAAGGTGAAGGACTGCAAGACTGCAAAGGAACTATGGGACAAGTTACAATTAATCTGTGAAGACACTGATGCAATCAAAAAGAACAAGATCAGTGTGGCAAAGAAGAAGTTCCAGGAGTTCAAGATGAAACCAAATGAAACCATTGAACAAATGGAATCCAGATTCAATGCAATCAAGGATGAACTCACCCTACTGAGTGTGAAGTAATCACAAGAAGAAATCAACTCAAAATATTGGAAGCATTACCGCAAAAGAAGTTTGGGAGACGGGCGGTGATCGCCATAGAAAAAAATGAGGAGTTTGCATGAAGAAGATACCTTTCAAATTGTTTTCGATCTTAAGGCCTATGAATTTAGCAAAAGCTTGTGCTCTCGAGATCGAAAAAGAAGAGCCAAAGACCATCAGATTGGCGCTTCACATCAAGAAGAGACATCAGAGCACAAGATGATCTACTCGATGAGATGCAAGAGCGCATTGCCCCACCGAGCAAGAAAATCGTAATGATGAAAATCGAAAGGGTTCTCAAGGAATTTCACAAAGAAATTCAAAGGAAAAGAAGAAGGATGAATCAAAGAAAGATAATGATTACTTGTGCTATCATTGCAAGAAACCAGGACACTTCAAACTCGATCGTCCCAATTAAAATGTAAAAAGGAACTCGATTATCTTTGCTTTAATTGCAAGAAGCTCGAACATTTCGCACTGATCGTCCCACCTCATCAAGACCAAAAGTCAACAAAGAAGACATGGCAAGAAAGCTATGGTTGTCAAGATGAATCAGATATGGGCGTAGAATCGTAAAAGGGAAATGAATCATGATACTGCATTTGTTGCTGAGATGGAAGATTATGCTTTAATGGCTAATATGGATGAGACGGAGGAGGTATACAATTCTGTATCTATCAATACTCCTGCTGAAAGTGATTGTGAATCAACCTATGATTGACGATGAAGAAACTTTGGATGCCATCCTTAATCAACTGAGGATAATACAATCTGGTTATGAGATTGTGAAGGCTTTGAAAAGCTCTTCAATCGTGGTTGAAAGATTAAATGTCAATTAAGAATTCTCAAAGGAAAGGAAAAAGAAGTCGATAGAATCAACATAAGCCTCGCCGAACATTCAAGAGTCGCCGAAATCTATTTGAACCATCTGTTTCCTTCACTGCATTCAAATCTGGAAAGCCTTATGGTGATAGAACAGGGCTTGGATTTGTTAATCCAATAAGAGTGGTCCAGTAAGGTCACTGAACCTAGTACCAGAATTGGTCCTAAGTTTGTGCCTGCACAAGATCCAACTCCCAAAAGGGTTGATGAGGCAGTAAAGCCTACTGAGAAAGCTTCAAGGAAGCAAAATCAGAAGTCAAGGAAGTCAACAGCTCCCAATAAAAAGAATAAATCTAAAAATAGGACTGCTGTGCCTTCTAGACTTGCCGATAGCAGCACTGGCCGCCAAGTCTGGCTGACCACAAAAGGGAAAACCAGTAAATATTCCAAGGATAAGAATCCTAAATCCAAAAATTCTAATCATTCAAGGGATACTTATCTCGTGAAAGGTAGATTGTTCCTCACTGATGATGATTGAATATTCTCGCACTCACCGCTAAAACAATGTATATAACATGCTACTAGGGTAAAACCTAAGCAATGGAATCAGCAGGGACCTCAACAGACTCCATATTACAGGGTTGTTCCTAACAGACATCAAACCTATGGTTATCCTAGTGCTTCTAACAAAAGGAATCACTTTAAACAGCATTATATTCCAAAAGGCCAGAAAGCATATGTGAATCCTACACAACCAATTGTTAGACCTTATGGATGTGTAGAATACATGTATGAACCAAATTATGATACCTTTCAAAGAAGACCTTATGGAAACTTTCCAAGGGTCATGCTTACCACTGACCATTATGGACCCAAACAGGTTTGGGTACCTAAAATGCATTAACTTTGTTTTGTAGGGTGTCTGGTATTTTGACAGTGGATGTTTTAAGACATATGACAAAGAATAAGCACTGTTTGTCAAATTTTGTGGCAAAGGATGGTCCAAGAGTGAATTTTGGCAACAAGAACACACCAGGATACACAAGAGGATATGACACACTTGTAAGAAATGGATTAACAATCAAGAATGTTGCATATGTGGAAGAACTGGACTACAACCTACTGAGCACTGGACAATTCTGTGACATGGGATACAAAGTCACTTTTGACAAAAACACTTGTACTGTCATTAGTGAGAAAGGTGATCAAGTTGTGTTGGCGGGAAGAAGACAACAAAACATGTATGTTGTGGATTGGTCTACTGCTGTTCCAGAAACATGCCTGATTGTGCATACCAAGTCAGAACTTAATTGGTTATGGCATAAGAAGTTGAATCATCTAAACTTTGATGATATCAATCAGTTGGTGAAGAAGAAACTGGTGATTGGTTTTACCTGAGACCACATTCAGGAAGGATGCTATATGTGATGCATGTCAGCAAGGTAAACAGACAAAATCAAGCTTCAAATCAAAGACTAAGCAATCAACTAAAAGAGTTTTGAAGCTCATGCACATGGATCTATTTGGACCAGTAACACCAACAAGTGTAACAGGAGAGAAGTACATCTTAGTGGTTGTGGATGATTATTTAAGATACACTTGGGTGATATTCATGAACAAGAAAAGTGAAACACTTCAAGGGATGCCTGAACTTTTGAAGAGATTACAGAATGAGAAAAGTTTGACAAAGAAAGAAAATCGACGCATAAGTGTACCGAATTTCTCAATAAAGTTATAAGAGAATATTGTGAATGTAATGGTGTACTACATCAACTTGTCATTGCTGCATTGGTACACCTCAAAGAAACGGGGTTGCTGAAAAGAAGAAATAGAACTCTAAAAGAAGCAGAAGAACTATGATTTGTGAAGCATTGCTACCGAAAGATATTGGGTCAAGAAGCAGCTTAGTACAAAGATGCTATACACAAAACAACATCAAGTGAACAAGAAGTCAGCCAAGACATCTTATAAGATTTGGAATGGAAGAAAACCTAATATATCCTATTTCCATCCATTTGGAAGCAAGTGTTTTATCTTGAATCATAAGGAACAATTGAAGACATTCCAACCAAAATCAGATGAAGGAATTTTCTTGGGATATTCTTCAGTTAGCAAGGCATTCAGGGTACTGAATAAAAGGACACTGAAACATGAAGAAACAATACATGTTGTATTTAATGAACCTAAGTTCACTGGAATGGAAGATGAAGCTTCAGAACCTGCTGAGAATCAACAAGTCACTGATCCAGAATGTGTTGAGGTTTTGGAAATATTCAATGACTTAAAGGTTTCTGATTCTACCTGTAACGCCCCGAATTTTTCAAAAATAAAACAAGAAGGGTATTGATGTGATTCCCGTTGAGATTAGTTACGAGTTAGCTAAGGGTCGTGGTGCTCGTTTTATTGGTGCCTTCAGTCGGTCCTTCGGCAATTTCGGATCTGATTCGATCACGGATCACATTAGGTATAGTTGTCAAGAGTAACATTTCTTATATATTTTTTATTATTCCGTAATTGTAACACCCATATTTTTTATCGAACCGGATATAACCGAGATTTTTTTTCAGAAAACTACAAACTATATAGATTTACTATTATATATGAAATCGCAATATGTATTGCTTGTGTAAATCGAGTGCTAAAATGTATTTGTATTTTTTGTTATTTCAATAGTAGTAAATTAAACAATCACACAATAAACGCAACTTATTATCACAATAAGAGTTGGGACCAACACAAAAGCTCTACTTTATGTTATTTACTAAACTTTATGAACAGTAAATGTAGTTTTTTTTTTTCGTTACTACAATCATCTCTTAAATAGTCTTCTTTCCGTTCATCCGTTTCGGCAATTAAAAAAGGGTTTAATGATGTAGCTTAAAGGTAGTATATATACATGCATGTACAGGGTACGAGAGAGAGAAACCATATTTTCCAAAATGTTCTTGTTCATGCCTATTTTTCGGACACTGAAAATGGCCATTGCCAGCCTTGGACAGGAACTCCGACTTTCTTCGATCACCCACTGCTTTCACTATAGTTATCATACACCTTTAGCGGCTACGTATTCTCAGCCAATTTCATAATGGAAGCTGACGCAAGGAAAATGAGATGCTAGATGAATGGATTCAGGTGAGTTCAACTTTATTTTCTATAAAAGTCAAGTGTGTTTTTTTTTAAAAGTATTTTCAAAGTATTTTAACTGAATATATTATTGATATAGATAAATAACATGAATCTTGTTAAAAATGATTTATTAATTCTCTCGATTTAATGATAATAACGTGATGAAACAAATCTTGTACAAATGACATTGCATGTCCCACCTCGGTGGCATGGTACCGTACTTCCCGCTTCGCGCGACATGGTATATATATTGTACTTATATATTTCCCGCTTCGGCGGCATGGCTTGTTCCCGCTTCGGCGGCATGGTTCTCGTTCTCGTTCTCGTACTTGCTCGATGGGCCTGCTGAGGATTTCACAGTCGGGTTAGCTGTGCATTAGGCCTGTGACCGCGGTTGTAGGGTCCGAGGCAAGTTGACTCTCCGGAAGCCCCAGGAGATTGGGTGTCGGAAGGACGGACTTCACTATAAAAATTACTTGTTGTGGATATAAGGTGGTGAAATGGGAGTCATAAGGTAGAGACAATCGTATTAGCTATATCGATATCTAGTAAGGGAAATTGATGAATTGGAATTGACGGACCTCGAATTAGCTTGCTCGACTTGAACTTGGTATATAAATCTTAAACACGTATATTATTACATAAATACTCTAACAAGATTTCTATAAAATGTATATATTGTTACAATATTTTTTTTTAAATATATAACACTCTCAAGATACGCTCATACCAAATAAGCTTTTCGACGACTCGTTTTCTTTGTTTCTTTGTGTTGTTTTGTTTTTATTCTATAAATAAAATCAGGTAATGGTTCGAAAGAGATGTAATGAAGATGAAAGCGATGACCTGGACCTGGATTTAGAACATTCTAAGTAAATTATGTTAATTATAATTGTAGTATTTTATTTGTTGTAATTTTTATAATTGAAACACTTAGTGAATATTTGTAAATATAATTGTAGTTTTATTGAAATATTTTGAGAATTGAAGTCTAGTTAATGAAGTCATAAGTAGAGCTTCACAAATTTCTCCTAGAATGACCCCAAAGTGGACTGTGGATCGGGAGTAGGGTATTACACGCCCTCCGAACACCTCGGTAATACTACCGATGCAACAATCGAGGTAGCTTCAAGGATCTCACCGAACTCCCTATTGAAGAAACAAAGCAGACCTACCAAGATGAGGTTCCCGAGAATCAATCTATCCGTAATCCACAATGGTTAAGGATCACCTCGCCGAACAAGTCATTGGCAACATACAAAGAAGGTGTGAGGACTAGAAGACGATTAGAAGCAATGTTTACTGCTTTCTATCTCAAATGGAACCTAAAGTTGTTGAAGAAGCGTGATCGTATCCAGATTGATAATTGCTATGCAAGAAGAATTGAATGAATTTGAAAGAAATCAAGTTTGGACACTAGTGGAAAGGCCTAGTCATGCAAATATAATTGGCACAAAATGGGTATACAGAAACAAACTAGATGAAAATCTGGTACGATTGTGAGGAATAAGGCCAGACTAGTTGCTAAAGGCTATTCTCAAGCAGAAGGAATATATTTTGATGAGACATATGCCCTTGTTGCAAGATTGGAAGCTATAAGATTATTTTTGGCATATGCTGCTTATTAAAACTTCAAAGTATATCAGATGGATGTCAAGAGTAAATTCCTGAATGGCATTCTGGAAGAGGAGGTTTATGTTCAGCAACCTCCTGGATTTGAAGTTAAAGATCAAGATGATAAAGTGTATAGACTCAACAAAGCACTTTATGGTTTGAAACACGCACCAAGAGCATGGTATGAGACTCTATCTCAATTCTTGATGGACAATGGTTTTACAAAAGGCACCATTGATAAGACTCTTTCGTAATCAATGGCGGAACGGGTCGATGAAGTTGAAGGGTCCAACGAAATCTATTCCCAAACGTCAAAGAGTTCTACTTCTAAGATGCTCTTAAGTGGCATCTCATTCCTCCGTGAAATATTTCCTGTCATTTGACAAGCATGACATGCTTTTGCATATTGGTGTGCATCCTTAAACAACGTCGGTGATGGGAATCAACTTTACGTGATTCCGGTGCACTTTTTCACCCCCATTTACCACACTTTTAGCACATTTTTGGTGTATCTAGACCGTTTTTGGGGTAATATCGTGAATTTATGGCACGGGGGATAAATCCGTCACTTTGACGGTTTATTACCTCTTTTTATTGATATTAACCTCATTCCGAGCACTTTTACCCTCCGGAATCGTTTGTGTGTCTTGTTCATTCATGAGATTGTAGGGTATAGGTGTCAAGAGAACCCGAAAGGCAAAGATTTATGATGATAAGTGTGATCAAGGTGCAAGAATGAGCCAAAGAAGAAGAAAGATGAAGAAAAGGGGGGAGAAGTTTTAGTATCTCAACCCCTATGTTCTGTTCAGCAGCATTTTGACCTATGATGAAGGAATTTTCTGGTCATGATTTCTTCATGAAAGTTGTAGACAATTGAAAGAGCTTTCCAACGCATTTTGAATCACTCAAATCGGAGTTCTACACACGAAGATATCATGGTTTTACTGCAGCAGAAAAATACATCATGCGAAACGCACGTTTGGAGCTTTAAACGCGCGTTTGGAACCGCTTTTTGTGTCGATCGAGTAAAGGGATGAAACGCACGTTTGGGAACCTTCCAACGTGCGCTTGGGTCGTTTTCTTCGCAGATTTTTCCCACCTATATATACATTTTAACACAGATTTTCAACACAACTTCGCCTCCCTTCAACCCTAACTCTTAGCTTGGCTCAAATTCCTCCTTTTGGTTCTCTAAACTCTTTCTTGCCTCAATTTCTCTTAGATTAAACATAATCTAGCATAGATTCTTGCTTAACTCCTTTGGATTTTGTATTTTGGATCTTCTTCTTCCCCAAAGTGACATGTGTGGATGAAGCTTGATGTAATCCGACTTTTACCACGCTTTTGGTAACTAATCTAGTTTATTTTCTTGTTCCATGACTTCAATCTCTTTCTTGATTGTTATTTCATGCTTTGTGATGTGTAGCTAAATTTAACATAGTTGAATCATGTGAAATTTGGTGAAATTACCCTTTGGGTGATGAAATTGGGAGTGAGTAGTGCTTTTTATTGTTGTTTCTTGCATGTCTCACGTCTTAGAACTTGTTATAACGGATTTGGGCTAGATTGATCACCTAGGTCAAAATCACACACATCACTCTTGAGAGTTGTTCAGAGAGAGGGGTGTGGGAAAAGGGTTCTAGGATCGCGGTGTAGTCTCGGTTTAGTTGTTAAGCCGAGCTCATCGTGAGGTTACTCATTTATATGTTTAAGCGGCTCGAGTGCAAAACATGACTTGTTAGGAGAGAGTTGTTCAGACCTTAACATGGCATAAGGTGTTAGAAGAGAGTTGTTCGTGACGCTAGCACCGGTTTTAGAGTTCGCACCCGTGAAATTGAATGCAAGAGTTCGTTTATTATAATGCACACTCCCGGTTTTGTCTACCTTAGGGTTGAGATTAGTCACATTGATCATGGTTCGGCTATGTCCCTTTCTCCCTCGTTGAATCTAGTAGTTTAATCTTCTCTCTCTTTTATGTTTTAGCATAGTGTAATAACAACCAACCAACCGCTTGTTTGCCTGTACTAAGTTAGAAGTTCACTTTGGTACTCACAAACACACCTTTCTCTCGTGGGATCGACCTCGACTCCTCAGAGCTATACTAGCAATCGACCCAACCACACCGCCGGTTGTAGAGCTTGTTTAGTCACCGTTGTCTTGAGTATTATAAATCTGCTTGGTGAAATAAACGCTATCAAAATGGCGCCGCTTGCCGGGAAGATGTGTGCTATTTGTGATATCTTGCAAGTGAACCGAAGGCTTGGGCCTAGGTTTTATTTTATTGTTTTCTTGTTGTTTGGTGTTTTGTAGTGCATTTCCCGGAGTTTTTGGGAACCGCTTGAACCTTACATTGCTAGAATGGAGACCTTTGCTAAACAAAGAGGAAGGGGCCTTCTAGTTGGGAATTTGATTGCTAGATTTGAAGGTTTGAGTCCGGAACAAACGGAAATGGACCAAGACACTAATCAAGTTGGTCGTGGAGGCCAAGTTTTTGTGGAACACCCTTCTATAGGGGGAGGTCAAGGAGTTACTAATCGAGCTCAAGACCAATCCTTATGTAACAATGTTCAAAAAGGAGCAAACCGTCAATGGAAAGGACAAGGTGGAGCAATGCCACCGATGGACCCGAATGCTATGAATTGGCTCATGAATCAAGTACAAGAGCAATTTCAAGCATTAATGCAAGCTCATATGCAAACTCCCAATCCGGCACCGAATCAAGGAGATGTGCAGACTTGTAGAGATTGGGTCATGCCATGGCCCGATTTGGTGGGGCATAGTCCGATAAGGTTGCCCCCGATCACCGCCAACACTATGAGTATTGGGCAAAATATTATCAATATGATTAGGGACAACTCAACCTTTAGAGGGACGGCAATCGAAAATCCTTACTTCTTCTTGGATCATTATCTCGAGGTGTGTCGGACTATAAGGATGGACGGTGTTAGTGAAGAGGCAATCAAGCTACTTTTGTTCCTGTTCACTCTAAAAGACCAAGCAAGAGCGTGGTATGACTCCTTAAGGCATGACTCCCTACACACTTGGACCGAGGTGGTGCGCACATTTTTGCTTAAATACTATCCACCGGGGAAAGTTTTTGATTTGAAAGAGGCAATCATGACCTTTGATGCTTACGAAGACGAGTCACTACTGAGGTATGGGAACGGTATAAGACCTTGTTGCGCCAATGTCCCGGACATGAGTCACTCTTGGGGACCAAGTCCATTGTTTCTTGCGGGACTTGATCAAGATATGCAAAACCGACTTCATGCTTCAAGCGGTGGTGATATAATGATGTTACAACCTGATCAAGCGCTTTGACCAAATTGAAAGGATTGCGGAAACTTCAAGACTTTATGTTTCCGAGACAAGAAGAGGGCCAAGACGCAAGAAACCGAGTGAGATGAAGTCGGTAGGGAAAAGATTGAAGATGCACACCATGAGAAATTGTTGGACCAACAAGAGAAATCTTTGCAAAATCTTGAAGATCGAGTAGTGCAACTAAATGAAAAGAGGAGGTTTGAGAAAGAAGAAGAAACAAGAAAGGAGCTAGAAGCCGTGGGAAAAGAGCGAGAAGAGGCTCATTCAAGGAAAACGGAGAGAGAGGATGATGATTTTTATCTAGATGAAGCGCTTTCCGAGCTGTAGATTGAGTTGGGATCGCCCATGTCACTGTGAGTCTCCTCTTGTGGAGTTTGACTTTGGTAGGTTTCACGTTCTTCCAATTACACCTCACTTCCCGATGAGAACATTGATGATGCCTTGGTGGAATGTATGGTGGAACCAACCATTGTTGAGACTCAACATGAAATCTTTGGTGATGAAAGTAGCTCATTTTGGGATGAAGAAGAGATGGAAGAGGTGCAATGTTTGTCTATTACACCGCCTCCAAGAAATGCAAGACGATGACTTGGAGGAGTGTATGATAGATTTGAGCGCACTTTTTGAAGAACCGGATTCTGGGTTTGAAGAGAAGACGGGATCGCCCATTTCACCATCACTCCCGATTGAAGTGTATGATGATGCAATTTTGGAGTGTGTGATGAAATCTCATGAGCTTGGTATGACATCCGTGGTTGAGCTACCGGAAGAGTTGGAGGTTATTAGCATACCGGTCCCGGACTACTACATTCTTTACTCTCCGGTAGACAAAGCTCATAAGATTTATGAAAGGGAACAACTACCATGGGATGGTAATTTCAAGAAGAGGATGATGGCGCATTTCAACGAAAGGGATTCCCAAGAGCCATGCGCGTAAGTTCCTAGTGAACTCGCTTTCCCCTATGCTTGCTATGCTCATTCTCCTTGAATTGTTGATATTCTTGAGTTCGGATTTCGTTGATAGTCTGTGGTGATTTTTGATTGAAATAAAAATGTTGTCTTGAGTTGGTTTGAGTCCTTTGTAGTTTGAGTCCATTTTGGTGCCACTTGGTCGAGCCAACGACGTAAAACAAAGGCGCTTTGGGAGGCAACCCACCTTTTGGTAATAATTATGTGTTTGGAATAGTCTTTGGTTGCAAGAGGGTAGAGTTTTGTCTTGAAAAAGAGAGGTTGGGGTGAGAGCTTCTTTGGTTCTTGCTTTTATACTTAGACGTGAATGTTTTTATGTGAGCCTCTGTGGCCTTATTTTATGCGTGGATGCTCTGTGTTTCTTTTGATTATCTTTACATCCAGCCTGATTCCGCCTAGTATGGTTGATGTGCTCGATACTTTCTTTGTGGCATGGCTTCTATTTTTATATATCTCGTATCTATCACCATCTTTTGCACGTGGACTTTTCCCGTGCATGCTTGCCTTGTTTTCTGCCTACACGGTGTTCGTGTACTTAGATGGAGCTTACTAGTAAGATGTCACGTACTAAAGTGCGCCTTTCTACGCTGGTTTTGGTCAAACAAATAAGTCTTTTACTCTTTTTTATCTCTCACACACCGAGGACAAGTGTTTCGCTTAAGTGTGGGGTGGGAGACTTAGCAGCCTTTCTTGTTTTTGTTGTTAAATGTGCTATAAATATGGTATGCTTGGCCTATGACTTATAAATATGGTATGCTTGGCCTATGAC